>JAIPRL010000434.1:28640-141633 GCA_025469235.1 Pemphigus obesinymphae | reverse complement strand
CCCTTTTATCTATTATCTTTTCCCAAATCTTCATACTGTGGCTCATAAGTTTTATCCCTCTATAATTTCCACAATCCTGTACATCTCCTTTACCCTTAAATATTGGTACTACACAACTCTTCCTCCATGCTTCTGGAATTTTTCCTTCTACTAGTATATTATTAAAGAACTTGGTCAGCCATTGTATACCTAAACTTCCTAATACTTTCCATACTTCTACTGGTACTAAATAGTATTTAAATGATATTTAAATATCTAAATAGGCAATTTTCAAAATATTAAAAAAAAAAAAAAAAAAAAAAATTCAACAATTTAAATATATTTTTACAGTAATTTAAAAATAGTCTTGTATCAAATTATTATTATCGTGCAATCGTGATATTTGTTTAAAAAAAAATAAGCATTTTTTATTTTTATCAACTTTTATCGTAGAAATAAAAAGAATATCGTAAAAACATGAAACAAGAATTGAATTAAAGAGAACAAAATTATCTAGCATCCTACATAAAAGATCTTTGATATGAGAATTTTTTCACGTTTTTTATATTGCTAAAAAAATGATACTTTTTTATATTTAACTTACTATAAATCTTAAAAAAATGAATAGATTAACGGCTACGTAAGGTATTAGATAAGGTTATTAGCTATAATTTGTTATTTATTTTGTATTTTTAACATGTTCCTGAGTGTTTATAAAAATAAAAAATGCTAATAGAAGTTTTTCATTGAAAATGTGCTGATATGACGTCCAATTAAATATAAGATATAATATAATGATCAACTAATGCATACTAAATTTGTGTACAAATAAAAATAATAACACCTACTCGAAAATGAACATTGATTATAATCTTAAATAAATTCTTAGTTATACTTTATACTTCTAATTAAAAATCTAATTTTAAAATGTTTATCAAAATGATTTGATCTAATCTTGAATTGTTTACCGATCTACATAATACGAAAATAAACGTTTCGCGAGGACCAGAAAAATTACGTTTATAGAAAAGTTAACGTATGGCGTAAAATTCAGTCTGCACGAAAAAAAATTCTACATTATGGACACAAAATGTTTTATTGTTACTTTGTATTGTTTTTCATACTATCTTTGTGCATTTAAACGTTGGTATATTTTAGAGGGTAGGGGTGTTCTTCACATCCACACCCCCCCCCCTCAACGTTAAAAAAATAACTTAGTTTATCAAATTAATCATAACTCTTATTAAAAACATCTAAAACAAATTTTTTGTTTTAATATTTGTTTATATCTTTTAATAATTACAAGTATTACAACATAGTTTTAAGCTATTTTATTATATAAAAATATGGACTTTTTGAAAAACTAAGTAGTCTTAGTGCAAAACACTTCTATACAAATATCCAGAATTTGTCTAAATTTTAATATGGAAGATTTTCGTTAATGTTAGAAACTTGAGCATTGGATTTTATAATTTACCAAAGGATTACAACTTTGGACAAAAATATTTTCTTACAAATCACCCACGTCAAATTTAGGTAGCCTTTATTTTTAATTTTATTAACATGTGTTTTTACGCTAAAACTGCTCGTTATCTAAGAAAAGAGCTTCTTCTGAGATATAATGTACACGCAAAAGAAAATGGTATAGCACAATTAATACACTCATATTGTTATTGTGTTAAATAAATTTTTTATTTAAACTTTTTTCTTTAAGAAAATCGAAATTTTCAAATATAATTTATTAAATTTTAGCGAATAACAAAATTATGAGTACCTACTAATATTTTAATAAAATAAATGTATTTTTTGCAAGTTCTAAGTAGAGTGTATATATTCTTTTTTTTATTGCCTATACACAATTTTTAGATTCTGAGCGTAGCAAAGGAGCTAGTGGTTTTACAATGATGTTTATTTTTATGTTTTTTCTGTAAACAATTTTACTATAAGTAGGAGTGCTCCGATCTTTACAAGCTTACTCGGTTTCTAGTAGAAAATTGCATCTAGTTGGTAGGTACTTTAAACAAGTCATTTTTCGATTTTCTTAATAATTTTTTAATGCGTAAGGAAAAACCACCAAAAAATTACGAAAAAACGGCAAAAATACCATTTTGTCAAATCGAGATTTTTCATTTCCACACATAATTTCGAAAAAAATTGTTTTAAAATCTTAAAACTTACATCACATATTTAATTTAGTAATATATTTATGTTGATTAATTTTTTTTTAATTTTTTGCAATTATGGGCTATTTAGATTTTGCAGTTTCCAAATTCTAAAAGGAGTAATTTTGGGTTTTAAGACCTGAAAATTGTATACAACGTTAAATATACGTTACTCTAATTAAAATACAAAAAAATCTTGAAAAATCCGTAGTCACGATTTTTTTGTTTTTTTCTTTTTGATAAACATTTAAATTTTTTCAACAAAATTATCAATTTTGAGGAATTTAAGGCCAAATAGTTAGTAAAGTTACACGTTAAGACCTGAAAAATGTAATATAACGTTAGTCGTGCATTATTTAAAAAAAATTAAAAATATCGACGGGAAAAAATTATTTTAGATTCTGAGCGTAGTAGTTTTACAATGATGCAAGTATATATTATATATATATTTTGTAATGCGTTTAGCGCATGTCCCATAGTGACTTTGGGCCTATGAAATTGTTGCTATTTTGTTTAGGGAGCGTTCAAGTATTACGTCAGCACATTTTTGTCTTTTTTAGACCCCCTTCCCTCTTGTCAGCAAATGTCAGCAAACGTCAGACCCCCCCCTACTTGATTACGTCAGCATATGTCCGACAACCCCCCTCTATTTAATAAAAAAAAAAAAAAAAGTGGCAATACGTCCGATAACGATGGCGATATCAATATTATTCTTACACGCGTCATCGACGACGATGATTATAGTTTATCTTAATGGATTGTACGTGCCAATAACTAGTTCCACCACGGAACCACGCTATAGTTAAGCATCACATTCTGTGTGGAGTACCTATATATAGACACATAGTTAATATTTTTTTTCCTAATTTTATGCGAATTAGTTAAAAATAAATGAAAAATTTTGTTACATATTTTTAATTATTTTTTTACAATTTTGAATTTTTTTTTTACAAATTTTTATTATTTTTTTTATTACTGCTGACGTCAGCATGGTTCTAAGCCCCCCCATCCCCCTTGTCAGCAAATGTCAGCATACGACAGACCCCATCCCCTAGATGCTTACGTAATACTTGAACGCTCCCTAATAAGGAAAAAAAAAAGGTGCGAACAAAATATGCTTTTGTAGTTTTGTGCTATATTATCATACAAGATAATATATTATACTCATTACTCAATATAAATGTTATACCTAGGGACTCATTATAATACATAACCAAAGAGTATAACTTACAATTATAGACTTTAATAATAAATAAATTATGTTAATATAATGTTAGGTATGGTTGTTATCTATACAGGAGTGATAGTATGAACAATATGTCCACCGGCCACAGTGGGCAGTTACCTGAAATCTAGTTCCCAAAATACGCTTATTGCTTTTTTCTCAAATTTTCCCTTACCACTGTCATGGATAGAATTTTGATTACGTAATATTGGTAGTGTACAGATTCTGTTGTCTTTATTTAAACTATTGTATACTGTAAAGTCGTTGGTTAATATTTTTGAAATTTATTAACTTATTCCATACCTACACGTTATGAGTACCTAACAAAATTTTAAATATTTAATTCATATCAAATAAGGTTTCAGTTTTAAATGCATCCGTCTCAAACGTACGGCTAACATTATAAACGCATATTGTCAAAGACTACATGCGTGTGGGTACTAAGTACACTTTGTAAAACACTTGACTCGACAAAATTTTAACTATTACAGTCTTCAACCAAATATTTAAATAATTACCTTCCTACGTTTATAAGAAAACATAATAATTAATGTAAATTATTGTCCGATAACGCAGTAATATATTTAGAGGTATTGAATTATTTCTCATTATATTTTCAATACTTTTATGGATATATATTTATTTTATTTTCCATTACATATTTAGATATGTATTCAATCATAAGCTTGTTATGTACCATCTGTTACTATTGCACCAAAAGGTTATTTAGCTAGCTGTACTCGTTTTATCTATGAAATTAAATATACTTCAAGATTTAATATAATATTATTTATGTACACCTATAACATAATTATGTTTCTTTTTGTGGGTTTAGTAGGCACTTGGATCAAATGTCGAATAAATTTAAAGGGTTTTCTAGCACAAGGAAATTATATAATATATTTAATATAAAACGGTCTACGGGCGTATGGATTTATAATGTATACCTTTTTAACGGATGTTTACGTAAGCAAGTATGTATATATTGAAATAAATATTTTATATTATTCCTTAATGAAGACCACGTTTGTTTTAGTCAAACATCTAACAGGACATTCAGTTTAGTGTATTATAAATATTAAGTAATCTTAAGCCACTGGTAATTATATTTATATAAGTCTGTATGTCATACTATGTTTCTTTTCATACGGTTTGTCGAATGTTGTCTCCGATCATGGAAATTCTATTTGACATAAAACGTTTCTTCAAAGTATACATACCTATAAGTGTATAATGTATACGAATTATATAGTATTCGCCAATTTCTAAGTTTACTAAATATTATTCCATGTATTGCATGATTATTATCGTTTTAATTTAATTTAACCGTGTCGTGTGATTGTTTAATTACGTTACTATTGTATGGAGGATTTTAATACACAACAATTAAACCAACGAGTTCTGAAAATATTTTGTTACCTAGTTTTCAAAAACCAAAATAGAATCTAAACTTTAAATGAAATATACTAAATGTATATTTGACAGTAATGGTTATGTACTCATATTAAATTAAGCTACCTATTCTAAATAAATATTATATTTTATAATATAGAAAACGTAACACTAAAAAAAAAAAAAACGTTTTTTCCTGCAATTATTATTTTTATATAATGTTAAACATACTGAATAAAATTATTAATATAAATAGTTGTGTACAAACTGCGCTCGGAATGCGATTTTTTCGAATGCAATACATTCACCAAGGGTGTCCTATCCGATAAGCGGAGTGCGCCTTTTTTTTTAAATATTTATTTTATTTTAAAATATTTGCACTTAACTATATTTTATTAATTAACAACAATTCCAAGTCAAGGGTTCTAATTAATATTGTTCTGTCTATCTTTAATTGGTCTACAAATAATGATCTGCTTTTTAGTTAAAAAATTGTAGCAACTATTTTAAATCAACCATTAAATTGCCCAACCAGAAGAAAATATGAAATATATTTTAAGCCTACCGAAAAAATATTGTAGTATTTTAAAGTCGATAAAAGAAATCAAAGCTAAGTTAATAAAATATATTAAATTATTTAAGATATTACTTTTATACAATTAGGTACAATTATTATTGAATTATTGAATATTGAAAATAAGCAGATAAACGCATTTCTGTCATTATTATTCATTTAAAAACTCCCGTTTTCAATAAAATGTTATTCGCTAGTTAAAAGACTAGGTAATGAAATAACAATATTTAAAAAAAAATTTGCGCAAGAAGATGAAAAATAAAAAATATTTAGTATAAAGTATCAAATATTAAAATTTACTGTCGAGTATTGCAATAGTATTATCTGAGTGGTTAAAAAAGTAAATTTAACCTCTAAATGCATTTGCAAAAGTCGAACTCTAAAGACGGGAGTAATGTAGGTTAGAGTTTCGCGTCAAATAGGCCTGTAAGGTCCTTAAATATATTGGACAACCCTCCCCCGAAATTACGTCACTGCATTAATAAATACTCGATGTATGTTGTATATAGTTGAATCCGTAAATGGAAACCGATAGACGATTACGATATACATTTCGTATAGATTTTATTTATTAATCGTCAAAATATCGGTAGATTTTTTCCAAACGTCTTAGCAGAAATGTCGAAAAAGACGAAAACGCTAAATATAATTATCGTATTTTTTGACATGTAACAAATCGAATTTTGTACTTTTAAAGCGCGACATTTGGATGTACACAGAAATTAACGAAAAGAAACCTCGGAGAAATGATAAATCCAAATATCTCCCCCCACTTCTCCCTGTCGATCCCTTGATCGTCGGTCCTGTAGGCATACACCGATCGAACCGAATGTCTAACATTTTAAATTTCTTCAGAGTTGTAAAATTTAAATGTCGGTGATTTGTCGCGGCATCGCGTCCGGCGACCACTCTAATTTTAAGCACAAAACATCCTTGAGCGGAGTATGGAAATCGACGGTTTATAAATAAATGACCCACCGGTGGAGACACGCCGCGCTTTCCCGTAATCTATAGTAAAACGGCCAATTGTGCAAATCATTTTTATTGAACTTTTTTCTTTTTGTATAATTTTTTATAATTTTACGATTAAATGTAAAAAAAACTTTTTTTTTTTTTTTTTGTTTTTTGTTTTTATAATACCGATAATACCTAAGTACATCGTTGACGTTTCGTCGTCCGTTCGGTAGAGATAACGGACGGATGACGACATCGTCACAATATTGTTACGATTCGTTTTCTTTAATCGGAACCATATTTCATACGGGTGGAAATAATAAAGGGGCGATTTTAGGGTGTTCGCGTCAGGTAAAATTAGAGTGATTTTTTTTCTATATATATTTTACGGTGTTCTCTTATATTAAAACAGTCAATATTGTCATTTTTTTTTTTTTACCATTTCGCAGCATATAAAGTGCATATACGTGTACTTTTTCGAAGACATTTATATGGGGTGCTCGTAGATAAGACTGATCTAAGGGACGGGAGGAGGGGGGTGTGGTTAATTTTTGGTCTCTCTCGCAAATATCGCGGTCGTGTAACGTACCTGCAGAGAGAGTTTCTTTCCGCTCCTTTCGGCTCCTCCGCCACCGTCGTCTTGGTCGAAACTTCCCCGTACCGAGTCGGTCTATTCCCGTTCCGTTTCCCGACGCACCGGCATCGTGGTCTCAGGTCGCCCGTACGGGGAGATGTATTTGCGGCGAGAAATACACGAACCTGGAGGAAAAAAATCACTGATATCTAACGATGATAAACGATTCGGAAATACGCGGTCGGCGGATGGCGAGCGCGTACGTGTTTGTTCTTTTTTTCTTTTTTTCTTCGGGGTCTCGGTGCGCGTGAAACGGTCCGTGCCGGTCGACCGCGCGAAACTCATTATGGAGGGGAGTCGGTCTTACATGCGCAGTTTCCGCGGCGATATTGCGATATATATTATCTTCGTGGCTATTTTAAAGTTTTTGTTTATTTTTATTTTTTTCGTTTTTAAAATGTATTTCTCTCCACCGACAACTTCCTTTCACTTGTACCATAAAGTGTACGCGCACAATGCAATAATATTCGTTTGCCAATATAATGTTTTCCCCTAGACCACCGTTGTCACTCTCCTGTCCGTTCGGCCGCCCACGCACATTTTCATTGTTTCGCGCGCCCGCCTATAAACGCAATTATAATATTAGAAAAAGTACAATATATTTTTAGCCTTTTTTTTTTTTTTTTTTTTTTTTTTGTTGTTGTAATAGTATATATAGTATACCCTCGAAATTTTAATTAACAAAAAAAAAAAAAATTTAGGTACATTTAATCCACTATAGAACATTATATTCTACGCGTAATATCTACCTACGCTGCAGTGTTGAAAATCGTAAAAACTATTTGGCACGAAACGCGTTTCAGGTCAAGACCAATCGACGCACTGCGGGGTATACAATATTGTATTCTATTGTAGAAAAAAAAAACCCACCGTATAAAATAACGCTTTTTTTTAATATATTTAATTCCTATTTTATAACATATAAAATATAATTAATTAAAAATATATAATAATATATTATTAAATTTTCTATGTTTAAGTACAAAAAAAAAAAATCAATAAATAAAAGTAGGTAGGTAATAATATAACAATGATAATGTTCCTCGCACACTGGACGATCAATTGTATGAGCAATCCGACGGATTTCAATGTTCAGCGTCAAATCGTATTTTTGATTTTGTAATTGGATTACAAGGTGATCGGATTGCTTCTCGATGCGTCGGATTGGCAATCGACTAAATTAGACGGTACACTAGGCGATGGAAATTTCATCACATAATCCCATACGGCGTTATCAAAATATATTTAGTCTTATATTGATTATATATAATACTAAGTGTTAACCGTGTGTATGCCATGTTTTTCCGTGAAATCCATAACGAGAACATTTCACGTTTTATGACCAAACGTCTTTTCTTAAAAAAAAAAAAAAAAAAAAAAAAAAAACAGACGAACTATAGTGCGTGTAACGAGGAACACACTGTACACGATGCGATGAGTATTATGGACGGCGAAGAAATCGAATCAGATCCTGTCCCAGATCTGAGTTTTGAAAAATCGGAACAACAGAAACCCGAAAACCGGTACCGACAGTTTTTCGTCCTTGTACGTGTACAGCCAATAGCCGAACAGCGCCAGCGACAGGTTGCCGAACACTTTCACGTACGGGATCGGCACCGGCACGGGCGCTTGCAGGACGGCCAGCCGATCGTCGGCCATCGCCGCGGGCCCGTAGTCATCGGGCCGCGGCCCGTCAGCGTACGAACCGTCCGCGTCTCCGTCCTGCGGGTCATAGTGATCGTCCCCGTTCGCGGAAGACTCGCCGTCGTCGCACTCGGCGGCGTCGGTCGGCGGCCCGGGGTCCGGCACCGCAGCGGGTTCGTCGTCGTCGACCGCGGCCATCTTCAGCTGTTCGAAATCCATGTACACGGTCTTCGGTGCGGATTTCTTCGCCGCCTCGCCGTACCGTTCGACAATGTCACCGTAGTGTTTGACCACCACCATTTCCGGGTCTTCGGGCGGCTCCTTCTCGGACATCGACGGTGACTTTCGCCGTTCCGGAGACTTTCTCAGCGTGTCGAACGTGCTCGAATTGACGTTGTTGTACCGTTCGTAGTACGGCCCGTCCCGTCCAGCCAACGACGGGACGAAAATCTTTTTCAATTTCGACGTGGGACTGTGTTGGCCGGTCTCAGTGACCGTGATGACGGGCAGTGCCGGCCCGCGCCCGCCGTCGACACCGTGACGGTAGTGGTCCGTTCTGGGTAATATCTCGGGCGGCACGATCCCGTCCGAGTTTGCCGACAGTTCGAACTTTACCCGACTCGAACACTCCCCCGCTGACATATTATACTCCCTGTAAAACGGATTCGGCAACATGACGTACTTCGGTATGCCGTCCCGCGGCCGATACCGGTCCGGCCGTTCGACCGTACATGTCTCCGCGCTGACGATTTTCTCTTCCACGGTTTTACACCGTTCTCGGTCGACGTTGTCTCCGTCCGACGTGGCACCGTCACTGCCACCGACCGATCCGGAGTTCAACGAGTCTTGCGATATCGCGTCGTCGGACCCCTGCGCCGCTTCCTTGGCCGGCGATGCCGATTTCGACCGTTCTCTGTCCGACAGCTTGTGGTCCGACAAGTAATCGTCGTCGTAATACACCGTCGAGAAAAACGCGCTCGACGTGTTGTATTCCAACGCCCGTTTTCCACTACCGAATTTCATCAACGACATTTCGTCAGAGTTGTCCGACGCGTATTCCTCGTCGTCCGACGATTTTTTCGACGTCTCCGACTCGAAATCCGCAAACGGAGTAGACGGTACCACAATACCGTCGTCTCCGTCCGCAGTCGGCCCTTTAAAGCGTTCGTCTTCTTCTTCTTCTTCTTCTTCTTCTTCTTCTTCTTCTTCTTCTTCTTCTTCTTCTTCTTCTTTTTCTTCTTCTTCTTCTATACTGTTCGTTAGTGACACGAGACTGGAGGTTGCGTTCGTTCTTTTGGAAACGTCAACGACACTATGTATCGAATCCGAATCGCTGAAAATCGATTTTTCGTCCGACCCGTCCTTCGACCTTCTGGTTATAGGAGACCGTCTCAAGCTATTTTTTCTGTCCATTGCGTAAATCGCAATTTTTTGGTCTTCGGACGACATTGCTTCGTCGTTCGAATATCCGTTGAATCTATTTAAGTTTCGTTCGTACAGAAGTTCACTGGAACTGTACGAATTTCTAATGTGTTCTTCAAAACCTTCAGACTCGACACCTAATTCTGGAGACGATAATGATATAGGTGGAGCTGATCCTCGTTCAAAATTTAGTAACAATAAAGAATCGGTTGAATTTCCTAAAAAAAAAAATTCATATGTAATTATTTTAAATACAATGTACCTACATATAGAAATTATTAATAAAACATAGTACGCGCATACCTCTTGTTTTATAATCCAATGACGTCATATGGGCATTCGGTAAGTCCTTGGGACTTATTTTACTATTATTCGACTTCAACCCAGGAGGTAAACCCCAGTGGTCCTTTTGTTCGATTGGTTGTTGCCAAGTTTCGCTAGACATATCCAGAAAACTCAGTGATTTATAAATATCTGTTTCTGAACTGTTTAAATCGGTCTTTGTTTTTTTTTTTCGTCTCTTGGGTACTGGAGGTGAAACTTCGTCTACGCTTAATTTGCGTTGTTTAGACGACGGTTCCGGTGATTTTGATTTTCGACCAAAATACTCTAATATTTTGGTTTCTTGAATTTTCACAAGTTTTTCTTCATCCTCGGATAAAAGAGATGCTGTATTCACTGGTTTGTATATGCTAAATATATATCGCACGAATAAATAAATGTTAAAACTAAAAATTATACTTGTAACATTTGAAATGTGCACTTACCCTCGTTTGATATCTGGTAAGAAAACTGGTTCAGATACTTCGCTTGGTAAACTGATTCCATAAGGATTTTCTGCTTTGACCCGAAATCTATACTCCGAACCCTCCAGTAAATCATCAAGGTTTGCCGTGAGATGCCTGCTAGTCGATGCTTTTAGCCACATATCCCAACCAACCTGCGAATCAAAATTATGATAATTACTCAAACGTGTTTAGTCGAATGTCTTAAAATCGTATTACCCTATTATATTCAATTATATAATTTCCAATTTGACAACCTCCATCGTCTTCCGGTGGTTTCCACGAGAGTGTTACAGATTTACCTGACGTTTTGGATACGTGTACTTTACCTGGTGGTGAAGGTCTATCTGAAAAAAAAAATTAAATTTTTTTACAAGGGATTATAATTTATATCTTATATAATGTATTGACTACATCATATTACAGAATTCATATTTCATACCCGTAACAGTAACTAAAAAAGAAGCCATATGTTCTCCTAAAGGGTTTACAGCTTGAATTTGATAACATCCTCTATCTGATCTTTTAACACAAGCTAATTTTAAAGCAGCGTATTTATCGGTATGGATAACTTCAAATCTAAAATTTTAAATATTCAACGTCATTATATTATATTATCTACTACTTATATGTTTTTTATGATCTAAAGACATTGTAAAAGTTCCACTAAATAAAATTTCCTTTCACCTTAAAACAAAATATGACAACATGAGCAATAAATGTTGATATTACATTAAATTTAACTTTTTTATATTATGTTAAATGATAATGAAAATATATTCGTTTATTTATATGAATACATTATTACATATATTACCAATGTATTAGTTTCTCTATTTCACAAATATCTCTAAAATAGTTCAATATTTTGAAATCTATTTTACCTATCACCGCCTCTTATTTCTTCTCCGTCATGAAGCCAAGTTACTTGCGGTAACGGTCGACCGGAAACGGAAACTTTTAATCGCATTGGTTGGTTCTGTTCTAAAAGCAAACCTTCTTCGTAGTCTTGTGGTAAACGAACCATTGGTGGGGCTAAGAAAATTAACAATAGTTTCTCATTAGTAGGATAATATTATTGTAATGCTACTGTTACGTATTTACTATATGAATAATACGAACAATTTTAAATATCAATAATCAACTTTCTTCCATACCTTCGAGCCTCAACCTAGCTTTTGTAATTGCATGACCAGCTCTGTTTGTAGCCGAACATTTTATTTCACCTTCGTCTGAGTACTCGGCCTGATGTATGTATAGAGTACTAACGCCATTATCGGTATTTACCCTTTGCCGCCTGTTGCTTAACAACTCAAAACCATCTTTGTACCAACTGATTTTTGGCGCCGGTGTACCTTCGAATTCCACTTGAAATTTTACCTGCAAAACACGTTCTATTAGCATAAAAAGTTTTAAAACCATAATGTAATAACATATATGGTATTATATCATATATGTTACAATAATTATAAATACATAATACATTATAATGTAATGTATAGAATTTATTAGTGGTGTAATTTGAGCATTACAAGTGGTATAAGTACTTGAAACATCAGATAATTTTATAATGGTACAAAATATTGATTTGTAATTTAAATATATTGAAATAGTATAAAACTGTAGAAAATATTAAATAAGAAATTTTTTCAATAATTTAGAGATTTATACAGACATAAAAGAACATCACTTTCACTCAGAATCTAAAAATTTTATATCATTTTTTTTATTTTTAATGGCATATATATTTTAACTATATTAATATTTGTAAGTCATTTGGGCATCAGAATTCAACCTAACAATAATTATTACCCATTTGGTGATTTTGATAATATTTGTATAATTAAATGAATATTTTTTTTTGCAATTTTATCCAGAGGCGAATCAATGGTAGGTCTTAGAGGTTAATGAAAAATGAAAAATTGATAATTTCATTTGAAAATTTTTTTAATTTATTAAAAAAAAATTACCTACACCTACTTCTTCTCTTTTTACTTCTATCCCAACTACTAGTGTTCGGCCACCTTAGTCTTCAACTTCCACAGAACTTGATCTTCTGTATCCTTCTCTCTTACACTCACTGACCTTATATTATTCTCCAACCTTTTTTTTGGTCTTCCTCTTTCCCTTTTTCCTTCAACATACACGCACATAACATATACATATATTCCCTTTACTACTCTTACTGCCCCTATCTCTGTCCTCCTTAATACATTTCCTTCAATCAAATCTCCCTCATTGTGTCTACTATTCTAGCCATTCTTATACTATTCCTTATATATTAATTTCTTATTTTATCCTCTCTAGTAACTCCACTTATTTATTTTAACATTCTCATATCTGTCACACTCATACTCTATTTTATCTTTAGATAGAACTATTCTATTGTGTATAGACTACCTAACATTTCGATATGTTCATCATTGCAGGCCTGACTACTGTCTTATAAAATTTACCTTTGAACCTAATTGGGATTTTTCTATCGCACAAAATACGTGATAATTCAATCCATTTCATCCATCCACATTTAATTCTAGTTTCATATCTTTCAAAATCACCATTCTTCTGTAATAGATCCAAAATAATTGAAGCTTTCAAACATAAATCCTAAACCCTCACTTAACTTCATTAATTATCTTTCCCTATTCGCTCCGTGTTCCCTTTCTTCAAAATCATACTCAATATATTCTGTTTACCTCTGCTAATTTTTAATCCTTTCCCCTCAAGAGTTTCTCTCCACCCTTCTAGTTTACCGTTCACTTTCTTAAGATTCTCCCCGATCAACACCATATCATCTGCAAATAGCATCATGATAACTCACCCTGTATATAATTTGTTATGTCATCTATTACTATAGGGAAAATAAATAAGGACTCAAAGAAGCCAAATCCTAGTGCAGTCCTACTATGAACATAAATTCCTCAGTTTCCCCACTACCATTCCTTACTCTTGTACTTGCCCCTTCATACATGTCTTCAATTACATATTTAAAAGAACAAAGTATGGAGATTACTGTTGAGTTTTAAATACTCATATTCTGTAATTGCATATTGCTCATCACAATACGTATAGCTATTGAATCAGTGGCGTATTTTCAACTTTTTTCTATGGAGGAAAGGGGGGTCCAAATATATTAAACCAATCATTTATATATCCTTTATATATTTTACTATATTTAGGGGCAAAATCACTTAGTTGAGAGACAGAGGACTGTTGTTAGATTGTTGATAAATTATTTTAATTATTTTTCAATTATTTGAAGTTTAATTTTTAGGCATAAGTATAACTGACGACAAGTTTAACAGTATTTGACAGAAATACTATGTAAAACAGACTACAGCTAGGATAAATCACGAAAGTTGTAAAATTTAAAATTAATACCTACATTAATTTAGTATACCTTTAAGTTTTAATTAATAAATTTTCTTTAAATTTTAAAGCTGATTATACCTTAGTTTGGTAATAAATGATAAAAGTACCTAAGAACCGTAACCTAGTAATAATAATATAGTTCATATCGAATTTTGATTAAGTACCAAAAAAAAATCCAACCACATTTATAAAATCCTTTTAGATGGTAAATACATTAAATGGAGACTCAAATATATGTTTAAAACATTTTTAGTACAAAAATTATATATAGGTAATTATGTATTTTAATCATTATTAAAATCCTTTTTTATTTTTTTTAAACTTGAATAAAATACATACATTGTGAAATTTTCAAGTGTTTAAATTACTTATGATTTTATTAATCAGTTTTTTTCGTAAATTTTCGATAGTTTTTTTCTGATGTGTTTTTCAAAAATCGACAAAATGGCTCTTCAAAGTAGAATTTTGATAAAATTTTGTGCTAAAAAATTAGTAGATATGCATTAAAAATTAGCTCATGCCGTTAAGTCTTCTTGGCCGATAAATTTCTCACAGAAAAATATAAAACATCATCGTAAAACGAAAAAATATTTACATCTAGAATGTAAACAAAATCTAAAATGTAATCATTATATTCATTATTAGGGCATTATTATTAATTTTATAGGTCACCAAACTCTATTTCGAGTTATCACATTGTTTAAAAAAAAAATCTATCTACAAAAATTAATTATTTTGAACTACCTATTTACGTTTTTAAAATCAATATTTTTGAGTTCTGGGGGGTCCAGTACCCCTGGACACCCCCCCCCCCGTAAATACAACATTGGCTATAGTATTAGTTAACGATTTTTAAATAATATTATTTTAACTAGCAATTTGCAAAATTATATATTTTTTTAATTTTAATTAGAATATTTGATTACCTAGTTTAAACCATAAAACCTCGATTTCTCGATTTAGTTGAATAAAGATACATTTTGCATGTCATGCTGAACACAAATATCATACTATATACTTTATATACTATATACTTTTTTTCCATCCTGTATAGTATGATTTATTTACACAATTTCAATATTTGAAATTTTTTCCCCTGAAATATTTGCCTATTTCCGCCCCTGATTTTACTTGATTTTAAAAATGCAATAGGTACACTATTATTCACTAACTAACTTAACTTACCTATTAAAGTAAATTTTTTTCATAAAATTACCATATTTGAATAATACAAGGTCATCATTTATTTTTATTTTAAATATAATTAATTTTAATTCTATTATTTTTTTAATTGGGTCATTTTTATGAAAAATATGGCTTACAATATTTTTTAGGAATTAGCTATTCTGAGCTCGAAATTATGATGAAAGTTCAAAAAAAAAAAAAATTTACATATATAAATGCTAAAGGCTAAAGGTTTTACTACCAACATATATTTTATACACAAATTACCAGACAGGCAGTATTCAGTATACTTTTTAAGTGTTCTAAATACTTTCTAAACACTTTTTTAAAATATTTAATACAGAATACTTGAATTATTTTAAAGAGTATTTTATTCCTTAAAAAATAATATACATTAATAATAATAATACTTTTAAGGTTCCAATTATGTTATTTAAAATTAACTTTTATTATGTTACTAAATTACTATATCAGATTCCACTGTAAATTGTTCTCTGAAAATCTAAAATAATTAGAACCTCTCAAACACATATTATTTACTGTTTATGTTCAATTAAATAATAATATAATTACTATTTAATATTTTCATTATTGAAATTTAGTATAGATAGATAAGAAAAATTATTCTAAAAATATTTAGAATACTTTTTGTGAAGTATTACAAATACTTTGGGAATACCGCATAATCAGTGCCAGATAAGGAAGCCTAATTTTAGGAATCTACCCAAAAAGATTTTTCGATCCTTAAAAAAAAAAAATTAATATACTATAGGGTATTGCAGGCTATTAAGGAACTTTTTCACTTTGTGCCCTTATATTATTGGCACCACATTACTGAATGGGCCCAAATATCGAGTGGTCCGCCAAGTTTAACTCAGTAATTTGTAGAGCCTATTTTGAGTCTGACCACAATCATAAAGTATTTGAATGCATATTTTGAGTATTATTCTTAAAAGTATTCAGAAAATGTATTTCAAATATATTTTTTTAATATTTTAACGAAATCTGCATTCAGATTATATCACTTTAATTTATATTTTAAACAAACTTGATCGTTTTCCAATGCAACACGATCTTCTATTCCACGAACAAAAACCGGCGCGACAACAGCTGCTCTGTGCACGGTCATCGTGACAGGATCTGAAACTGCACTCGGTAGTGAATTTCCCGAAGAATTCACAGCCTTTACTCTGAATTGATAACGCCATCCTGGCTCGAGACCGCTTAACGTCAATTGATTCTGATGGACCTTTCCCGGTGTGGCTTTAACCCAATGTGGAGAAGTTGTTCGACGATGCTCTACGATGTATCCTATAACATAATGATGTATTGTTAAATTAGAACTATACGAATAAATTATACCCTGCGCAAACTATGAAAACTGCAATCGTCGTCGTACCTGCTAATAATATTTAAATTGAATAATTAAAGTCTAAATTTTACATATAACATTTAATAATGACAATAACATTTATTTATCAAAACAGACCTGAGTCCCAAAAGCGATACTTACCTACATACGAGTACATCAGTACATTATTATAAAACCATAAAACGCATTGATACTAATAATTATAACACAGTTCTAATTAAATATGAAAAATGAATTACCGAAATAAAATCCTCATTTTCAAGATGCTTATAAATTATATAAATAATTTAATAAGAAAAACGGATGGAAAAATAAAGGTGCATCTAATCTGATGTGTAGGGACCCTGAAATCTATCTGCGCTAACGACAAAGAAAAATTAATCTCGCCAAACAGCAATATCTTTGAAGGTAATTTTTTAAAATTATTACCTCGTTTTCTATTAGCAAGAATAGGTGAGTAAATTAAGGAAACTTTGTAAGTGTAATATTTATAGGACAGAAAAGTGCAAATATCTGAGCTGTATCCTTTCTAGAAATATACACACAAGACGTAGCTATTTTATATTTTATATGAGTACACGTATTAAAAACAAAGTAATATTTTATGTACAATAAACATCAAATCGTTTTAACAACAAGACTTTTATGCTTTCGTTTAATAAGTAAGAAAGTTAATGCTGTTTAATATTAACAGACGTACATTTATATGTAGTACGTATAATAAATAAAAATAAAAAATAGTTCAAATAATTCTCACCAAAGCTCGTGTTAACATTTTTTTTTCTTTTCGAAATATACCCATAAATCTATTTATAAATATACATAAAAAAAAAATTGTACATGAATACAAATAACAGTTAAAAAGAAACTCTACATAAATATATTATATGCCTGTATAATAGTTATGTTTTAAATATTTATTTCAACTTTTTCGTTCGCATATTATTACATAAAGAGGTACACGTATAATTGTTTTTTTTAAATATTTGTTCACTAATAAAATACCTAAACCATCAAGTATGTACATATTTTGTAATGATACGTTTGCTATGAAAAAATTATATTAAACATCTTTATTTGCCGTTCTACTATACATATCAACAAAGATTAAAGACACATAACACTAAGTTATTATTAATAGATATTCCAGCAAACCGTTACACTTACGTTTGTTGTTTCGTTCTACTTTTTGGCACCCGGAGAACTATATATCATGTGAATGAACTTACATACTATTTAGATTTTGTTACTGTATAATGATTTTATATATATATATATTAATAAAATAATTATAATTTAAATTTTAAATTAAATAATTATAAAATTGAAGTTCATTGTAGATTTTAGGCAAAAAATTGCATTATTTAAATACTACATTTTATACTCTAATTATGAAATCATATAAGATAAGATCCTAAAGGTAAACCCTATCTATATACATTTTTAAAAGTACTATTTCAAGTTATTCACGAATAAAATTGAACTTTTAGACCAAAAAATTATAATAATAATACCTACATTATGTTAAAATCATGAATTTTGTATAGACTATGTATAGATAATACTTAAGAACATTTTTTAAATTGTCTCCATTACATACATATACTCGAACTAAATCAACTATTGGATTAGTAACAAAATATTTAAACTAATTCAATAAAATTGTATGCATTTCAGTATTAGATGACATGCAAATATTTAACCCTAAACTGGAATCTATGATGTTTGCTCAATATGTATTTGTTCAATTATCTTCCACCATATCGTCTAATTATTTACATTAATTTTGATAGTGAAAGCAATTGAATTATAGATATTAAATTTTAGTATAATTACTTATAGTTTGTTTAATGTATTTAATATTTATATAGGTACCTACAATTTAATCATTTTTTAAAAACATTGAAAAAATTCAAATAAATTTCTTACATTAAATATCGACATCCAAATTTAAAACAATTATTTTGATAACCCAATTAAATATTCAGTGAAAAATTCATTAGAAAAATCTTCTAGTTGTATACGTCAGTAGGTATTCTGAAAAATAAATATGTTTATAATGTAAAATTTAATTTGTATTCATAAGTGTAGCTTTTAAGGATGTTTTTTTCCCTTGATTATGCATTATAATAATACAAAATTAAACAACAACATAAAACATGCTTGTATTTACTACCATTCTAGTATTTCTATGTAGGTTATTAGCTGATTAAAATGTCAATGAATAATATATTTATTTGATAATGGAGATAAACTTATTATTATCTTTGGAGAATATATATATTGTATCTGGCGATACCAATTAAGGATTAATGGTTATTTTAAACAGAATTAAACTATCGCACGGTGAATGTACCTGTAATCTTTGAGCCATCGTCTTGGACTGGCGGTTTCCATTTGACTGTTATCACATCCGGTTCTTCGGCCGGGGACGCGACTACCAGATACGGTTTTCCTGGCTCTGACGGAGGACCTGGTCCCGAAAGAAGAATAAAAATTACATGTTTATACTTTATACCGTCAAAATCATAATACACAAAATTTTTCGTGAATATTTACTGGAGAGTATCCATTTAGTTTCATAACAACTATATATATAATATATATTATCTATTAACACTACACGTATATAAGTTAACATATAATTCCACGAAAATTCTTTAGTTTTTCAATGTAATCATTTGGGATATTTATTACTTTTTTAAAACACAATCTGTGAGCGTATAATGTCAATACACGTAAAATATATAAAAAGTTAATATACGTATTTGTTTGGTGAAAATTAAGTCTCAAATTTTACGCGAAATCTGGTAAAAAATTAAAAAACAATAAATCAAAACATTCAGAATTACAGTGTTATCTACACAGTGGCATGAAGATGAATGATCTTTTAGACAAAAGTAGACACGTGAAATTAGAATTAGCTGACACACGTTGTTCTCTTGGCCCTGGATCAGCCACCGATATCTGGACTAACACAATAAGTATATATTATATACATCTACTTCAATATAGACTCAACTGGACGTTCACGACGTTCGGACATACTTAAACAACGGTCTGTCTGTGAAGACATGATAACTGCATTTGCTGTTTTCGTCAAACCAATTGATAATATACGAAATTTACGTTCAGCATTTTTATCACAACTTCGTCATTTTTAATGTAAGAGTACATTGACCTATTGCTAAATTTATAGACGAAATCATTATCTATGCTGCAGCGTTGTCTTCATTCCGAAATTTTAAAGATACATATATTTATTTTAATTAATGGGATTTAAAAATAGTTATATCTCTTTACAAAATGTCGGTAAAACGACTTCGCTGCAGTATAGATAATGATCTCGTCTATACATTTAGAAATGACGAAGTTGTGATAAGAATACAAAGCTTGGGTTTATAATATGTGGGCCTCGAGACCAAATTTAGGGGAAGGCCAAAAGAAAAGAATATGAAAGGAAAAACAGAAGATAATTTGCGTAAAATGTTACCCAAAATCAAGGAATCGCTTCAAAATAAGTAAATAAGCAAAAAATGAGGTCGATCCTATACAATTTTCCAAAAGTTATCAAGAAATCGTCTATTTTCTAAAACGATGCAGGCCCCCCATCTGATCAGGGCCTTAGGGCCGTAGCCCCCGTCTAAAACCTGGCCCTGTGTCCAGCAGCATCCTATCCGAATGCTCAACGTAAATTTCGTATGTTACCGGTTATGGCCAGAGACGGAAATAGTAAATGCGGGTGGTACTACGTCCTCCACTTGACGTGTAACAACACAATGACTGTACCATCATATTACACGTTATATTTACCGGAGCCGTATCTACCGGAGCCGTATCTACCGGACGACGAGGACAGATGATCGGACGAGCTACGGCCGTCGCGGTACTGCCTGCGTTTGCCGTGCGACGAAGACGAATTTCCCATGGTTCACGGCCATCCAAAGACCCTCGCCGTGACGACGTGACGCAGGGATACGGCGGTTGCGCGCGTACGGGTCACCGCGCCGGGACAGCGGTTTCCGCGGTGGGCGGGGGGAGGGATGGGAGAGTGTGATGAGAACGGAAACGGTTTCCCGGGGCTCTGTCGTCGGGGCAGCCCGGGCGCCGGTGGACTTTCGGCGGTGGCGCGAAACGGACGGAAACGCGCGACTGTGCGGACGGGCGCGCGTGTGTAGTCCGCACCGGACGGGCCGTGGAAAGCACGCGACGTCGACGACGTACGCCGACTTGAACGAAAATAGAACGGGCGCGTGTACAGCTGTTCGGGTTGCCGGGACTGGCGAATGCCTGCGACGGATCCTGCGCTGCGCACTGAACGCGTTTTTACGCACGCGCGGGGCGCACGTATCATAACCGCGACGGGACGGATGGCGAGCGCGGACGTCAAAACGCTGCTGGTGGGGCGCATTATGTGGAGACTTGCCACGATTTCGGCGGTTTTTCGTTGATTTTTTTTTTACAGACTTATTACGTTCGTTAATTTAACGAACGTCCGAGGGACTAAAATCGTATTTCTGAGCCACTGCGTGACGTATTATAAATTATACCATATATTAATAAAATAAATTCAACGTTTGCAGGATTGTATGCGATATTGAAAAAAATGCTAAAAATCGCAAACAAAAATGCAATCGATTTATATTTTTAATAATTAAAAGTGAAAAAAAAAAATTTTATCCAACGAAAATATGCACTCTATGTATATTTTATATTCATATTATATGATAGAAATATTAATTTTAAAATACGTATATATATAATATATATAGATATCAATTTTTTTTAACGACTTGGTGAAATGTTGAAATTGGCATGTCTTAAAGTTTGCGCACTCGAAAAGAAATTGAATTGACGTCTCTGATTTGAAATATTAAGTATATAAATTTAATAAATGTAATACTCTTATAAGAATATATAAATAATATTTAAAAGGATATGTGCCGATAGTATTCAAAAAAAGATTATTAGTAACGATCGGAAGTCATCATCAGGTTACAAATTAATAGAAATAAATTCCTTTTTTGTTTTTTATTATTGATTTGTAACCTGATGATGACTTACGGTCGAAAATAATTGTTACTAATAATCTTTTATTTTAATACTATCGGTACATATTGTTTTTTTATAGTGAACTGTATGTTTCGTATGTTTATTCTTTTTTCTCTGTTTACAAATGTTTGACCAGTAGAAGTCTAGGAGGATCTTTGGCATTATTAAGATATTGATGGGAAATTGGCTGTAATTGGGTACCTATATATATATAGCATTTTTTTCGAATTTTTCAGTAACTTCCATTAGGAAGAAGAAAAACTTAACTACGATGTATATGATAGTGTATACAGTGATACACATATACATATATACTAGCTGAATAACCAGTCTTCGTCCGTGTGCAGTTTTTTGTGTTACATGTAATTTTTTTTTTTATCAGTTTTTATATCACAGGTTGTTTTTAGATATCTTGACCCCCTAGGTTACCCGCGTGTCGTAACAACCAGAAATTGGCAAAAAATTATTATATTTTAGTATTTCGAAGATAAATTGTAAGATACAATTCTATTCAGAAAAATGTAAAAATTGTACATATTTTTAGTTGAAAAAAATGTTTTTGAAACGTTATACGTATTATTATAATTCTTATTATTATTATTATTATTATTTATCTCAATACCTCTTTATAAACTGTATTATTTTTGTACTGCCCCTTGGGGCTAGAATAACCATTTTTTGCTATTGGCTGAGTTAACTACTCTAGAACATGCAACATAGATCTGGCCATGCGAAAAACATTCTTCTCTCAAGTCAATGCCAGTCAATGATTGTCCGTGAGACTTATTTATAGTCAGAGTAAAGCAAACTTTTAGAGGAAACTGTATTCTTTTAAACTTAAAGGAATATACAGTTGGGATTAACGTTATTCTTGGGATAAAAACTATATCTCCTCGGGCACACCCAGCGATAACTATGGCGTCTGTTATATTTTTGTGCAGAGCTCTAACTTGCAATCTAGTTCCATTACATAATTTAGGTGGGTTAAGTTTTCTGAATAATATTACAGGTACTCCAATTTTAAGGATAAGTTTACGTAATAAAAGACCAGAAGGATACAGAGTATTAAGAAATTCTAAAGGGTAATGGACAGCATCATCCGTTTGAATCACTTTTGAATCAAAAGATTTATATTCAATAGCTTTTTTTTTAAATGCTAAGTACACTGACGTTTTTAAGGTATTGAAATTAGCCAATAGTATTATGTTATTTAAATTGTATTATATTTATTGGCTACTAAAGTGTTATTTCCGAGTTATTGTAATTTAACAAAGTGTGTATATGGCTAATTTTATACAGTGTACACTGACATTTTTTATTGCCCTATACATAGTAAAAGGTGTAAAAAAATAACTTTTTAATACTTTACATGCTTTTAGAATATGATAAATTTAAAACTAACATTTATACGGTGTATGAGTTATTCACTTGGCGTCGATGTGGAATTATACGGTGTACACGTTTAAAATTAACTTTTATACGGTGTAAAATGAAAGTCAATTTTTAATATAACAAAATAAATAACTAATCATAATTATCTATTTTTTAAAATAGTAGATATTATACTGAAGCCAGGAAAGCATTTCCCACGTTGGGTATAATATAGAAACGTTTCTGCGCCCTCACTCATGAGTAATAATGAACTTTTTGAGATTTTTTTTTCTTTACGAATATTTAGTATGTAATTCCTTTGAATTCCTATAGTTTCTATGATTGGTTTTGGAATTCCTACGATGAAATTCCTATCACAAAATTCGATTTTTTTGGGGTGAGGCTGGAGAAACGTTTTCCCACCATCACCCATGAGTAATAATCAACTTTTTGCGATTATTTTTTTATGAATATTTAGTATGGGAATTTTAATTTATATGATATAATATACAATATAAATGAAAACTTCTTCGAAATTTATCTAAATACGTACCTACATGTTATTCATAAAATTACAACAAATGTATGACCTTAAAACAAAAATGTTTTATAAATATGCAAAAACATATAGGTGGGTACAGTGAAATCTAGTTAATAAAATGATTAATTGGAAAATATATGCAAAATTACATACAAACCTAAATCTTAAATTAATAATAATATATTTATTGCCCGTCAAACGACACGTTTTATTTATATCATAATGAATGGAAAAGAAAGACTTTGCTGTTCCTGTCAATAATAACTTTTTCGATATACTATCGACATAGTTATCTAGTTAGTATTATACCTATACCTCCGACGACTAAATAGATGTAATAATCTTTCGGTAGCTATCGTTTAAATATTCGCTGATTAAACGAATAATAACGAAACGGGATTAAATACTATTTAATTCGAATACATTTTCGTCCGACCACAGATTTCGAGATTAAAATCATTTTTCAATTACTAGGTATAATTATTATTTTTATTTTTTTAAAACTATTATTTAAATATATGATGCTCGTCGTATGATTTTGTTTTTCAATTATAAACAGGAAATAACGTCGGGGAACAAAGCCAAATTTACGACAACCTAGAGAACACTTACACCATTAATCACTTTAATGCTTTATGGTTATTGTTAGAAAAAGCTTGGCATCCCAAATTTCATCCAGACAGTTTAGTCAAAACTATGACTGTTATAAATTATGATTTAAATACACAATTATAGTATCGTTAATGTACAGGTATGATGTTTATAAAAGTATTAACAATATATAAATATGTACAATAATCAGATAATGCAAATTTATTTTAATTTTAAAATATTGAATAACTAATAAAAATTGTCCAGATACAAGCGATGTATCTTGTAAATTTTGATTTGGTAATTAATATAATTAATTATTCAATAAGAGTATTGAATCATAATCGGATTATCGGATAATGTTATCAATAGGTAACGAAAAGGAGTTAGTTATGTAGAGAGTTGTTAAAAACTAAATTTTTACTAATATTTTCATCTCTAACCGGTCAATTAACGTCAATGTTCCAAATTATTGGTCAAAGATGATAAATTATTATGTTATATGATAATATAAAAAACGAAAACTAAGTACACTTAAGAGAACGCCACACTAGTGACGTTGTCAGGACTTCTCAATGGAGGGGATATAACAAAATTAATTACAAATTTACAAAATGAGCCGCAGAGGTCATGCTCCCCCTTTATAACAATAGAATATACATCGAATCTTAAAATAATAATTATATATTTAAATAACAAATAATTAAAATAAATTTATAATTTAAGTCATTTTTTAATATCATTAATAAATCTACAAAACTATAAAATTGTCTAGACTTTTGAACTAAAACATCAAGATCTACTTTAGGATAAAATATATATTTTTCTGTGGATGGCCAACAATGTTAACGGTCCTTAAAAATTACGTTGAATTAGGAAGAATAATAAGTAATTTAGGGCTATTTTTACAATTCCTTGCTAAATTGCATTTAATTGTAAGAAAGCTACCTTTCATAACGGAAATATTTTACAAATGTAGAGGAAATAATAAAATATAAAAATATAAAATCATAGAAGTTAGCTCCTCTGTGGTGTAGGCTGCGCCCCTAGCGGAATTCTCAACTAGTGTAATCGTAATAACCATAATATCTTATAGCCGGACGAGGAAAACTCCTTATCAATCCACCTCGTTTTTGATAACAAAAAATAAAAACCACTAGACGGAAAATATTATTATGTAATGACCACGGTTATTGACCATATCTTATCTCTACTACCCACGGTCTTGAAAATATTAGGTCTGGCAAATCATGTCAGATACGTGTACCTAATACTGCTAAAAATCGGATCAGGCGCAGTGCTGTTTACCAATTAATAGTAATCAATTCTTCATTATATCAAAATACAAATGTTCTATGATAAATAGACGTTCTCTGATATTATCAAATCAAATGAAAATGTTTATTAAGCGTTTTATAACCTCTAGATCGCAGCATTGCGCCTGAGTTGAATTATCGCCTCATTTCTGCAGCAATATGAATACGGGCATATGCATTGATATTTGCAATTATATAATGTTGTACTATCCTGGTACTACCACTCTTCTGCTGTGTTATCATATCATAATATATACATACTATCATTACTTTATACATGAAACTAGAGGTCGAATGTGTACTGCAATGAGGTTATACACTTGTACAGACGTGTACTGCATTAAGAAAAAAGGCCATGGGAGGGGATCCATCCCCCATATCTCCCTCATGAGAACGCCCATACACCAAACCAAAAATTTTTCAATGTATAATAAGCATACGGATAAAAATTTATCTGAATTTGTCGTAATGTCTACTTTAAATTTACTTTTCACATTTTTGATTTGTTTCCCCTAAGTCCACCTAGAATTAAGTATTAATATATTCGGACATTTAAATTTCAAAATTGACATTTTCAACTTTTGTGAAAATCAAGGGGAAAAAATTTTAAAAAGCGGGATAGTCGTTCTAAAGTAGATTTTAAGACAAATTCAGATACATTTTTACAATCCTTAGGCTTATTATTCATTAAAAAATTGTCGGTTTATACCTATAGGTAGTATCATTATTAATCTTCCTAATAATTCTTCTAATCAATTAAATATATAATTAATATAAACAACAAACAATATTCGTTTTAATAATTATTATTATTAACTACTATTAGATGAATAGTGTACAAATATGACGTTCAATCAAGAGCATAACTATAACTCATATATGATTGTTAATATTATTATTAAACATTTCGAATGTTTTAATCCTAGACTTGCACATATCTGTCATTTTGTGATGATATTTTAGGACACGTGTACACTTAATAATAATAACCAGATATTAACCCACGTGTCATATTATATTACCATGTTTTATAAATGATGGATTCTTAATTATTCATATAGTATTTTATTTTCCAAAAAGTAATTTTGAATTCGTTTCATTCAGGTATTCGATTTATCACACGTTATATAATTTCGATAATTAATAAAATATTCAAATTGAAAAGTAAATTGTGTTCACATTTGTAATTTTATATTCGACGGAATCAAGGAAGTTTAATGATTTTAAAATTGTATTTTTTACACGAAATATATATTGAATTTCTATGTTTATTCATAATTTTTAAGTTTAAATATTCCCAGAAATAAAATATCCAAATTTGTCAAAACTAATGTAATGAAAATATATTAACATAATAAATGTACCAATGTACATATATATATATACGTTTAAGAAATATTATCTTTTGAAAATTGTAAATGACCGTCATTCCACTCATGACGGGTAAGTAATACCGGTCATACAAAAATATATGTAAAACTTTGAAACATGTAATGCGACAATTCGAATGATTAATGATACGTTTATAAAAACTAAACATTTTAATTAAAATTGATTTATAAAATACCGAAATATGATACAAAGTTTTTTTAAATTATATGACATTAATATACTGTATATCTATATGGACGTTCTCACAGAAGCGGGATATGGAGGATGGATCGCCTTCCATGACCTTTTTTTAATGCAGTACACATCTGTACAACCTCATTGAAGTACACATTCGATCTCTAATTTCATGTATAAAGTAATGATAGTACGTATATATGATATGATATGATAACACAGCAGATAAGTGGTAGTACCAGCTAGGATATTACAACTCTATATAATTGCAAATATCAATGCATATACCCGTATCCATATTGCTGCAAAAATGAGGCAATAATTCAACTCAGGCGCAATGCTGCGCTCTAGAGGCTATAGGCGCTTAATAAACATTTCCATTTAATTTGATAATATCAGAGAAATAATATAAACGTCTATATATCATAGAATATTTGCTTTTTAATATAATGATGAATTGATTACTATTAATTGGTAAGCATCATTGCATCTGATCCGATTTTCAGCTGTATTAGGTACACGCATCTGACATGATATGCCAGACCTAATATTTTCAAGAGCGTGGGTAGTAGAGATAAAATATGGTCAATAACCGTGGTCATTACCTAATAACATTTTCCGGCTGGTGGCTTTTATTTTTTGTTATAAAAAACTATATGGATTGATAAGGAGTTTCCTCCGCCCGCCTAAAATATTACGCGACAGAGGAGCTAATTTCTATGATTTCATATAAAATATAATGTTGTTTTATTGTGATTTTGTGAAACTTTGAACTTTTTGGAAGAAACTTCATAAAAAGATACAAGTAATACAAATTATAATATACATATATACGAATTATATAATTATATTAATTAATAATTAATAACAATTAATTATAATTATAATTAATAATAATAATTAATATATATTTATATTATATATTATGCATAATACATATAAGTAGGTAGTTATTATTGTTATTACTTATTTACAGTATTTGGAAAGAACGCGTTCCATTTCTTAACGAACGTGAAGGATTTTACTTCGTTCATTTAACGTTCATTTTACATTTGATGTTGTACAAATTTTTATCATTCGTTGGAGACACGATTATCAATAATAAATATATTTAATCTATGATGGTAATAATAATAAATTATAAATTAAAAATTAAATTGAGCGTATTTCAATTTTAATGTGACAGTCATTTAAATATAGTCGTGCAATAAGTTATAAATTAGATTAGGTATGGCTGTATGGGTCTACCCTACTTGTATTTTATTCTTTGAGGGTAGGTATTTTTAACATGTGTACAGAATACAATGTACAATGGATTTATCGTTCTATTAACTATTTACGTATATATATAGGTAGTACTATACTAGTGTATATAGTAAGAAGTTGCGGTGAGGTACAGCGGCAAGACCCTGTTTTCTTGATTATAATATTTGTCATTTTTGGAGCACTCGTTATTTTTTCAAGGTTTAGTTTGGAAGTTATAGCGATATTAAGTTTTTTTGATTACGACACATTTTACGTTGCGTTTTCGTATAAAAAGACAAAAAGTGTTGTTTTCGTATTTGGAATGTATATTATTAGGATTTTTATTATTTTTACTCATAATTTTAATCCATATAAATTATAATTCAATTTCGCAATTTCTCATGGAAATACGTGTCGACAGCGCTGCATTATCGTAAGTATTTTGGGGAAACATAGCCATGCTCGCGAATATCTCAAATTAAATAGAAAATATTTAAATATCCCCCGATTTGTTGTGAAACACCATGTCGCGTAGGTAAGTAACAAATTTATTAAAATATGATTTAAGTGTACTTCTTTTAGTCGCAACTATAAGGCAAGGTCACTCGGATAGTTTAATTCGAAAATTTATCCCGATAAAATAAAAAATATTGATATAAATACCACAGAATAGATACTACAAAATATAAAAATATTGATAGTCACAAAAACAAACTATTGAAACGACAATTTTCACATGAAAACACAACGTAAAATATGTCGTTTTACAAGATCAAAATAACTTAAAATGGCTATAAAACTTTACAACTAAGCCTGACCGCAAATTTTTTCAAGCACTTTTGAAATTAAAACGTTAAGGCGCACGTTTTAAAAAAAAATGGGTGTTCCGTAAACTATACCTAAGTAGGTAAGTACTAAATTGCAATCATTTAATAAAAAAAAAAAAATGAACGAGAAAATGAACGCGTTCATTTTTTAATAGAACGTGGGATTGAACGCGTTCTTTAGGAAACCAATGAAAGTGAATACGAACGCGTTCGATTTTTGGTTAAAAAACGTGAACGCAGACGCGTTCGATGTTTTAGTGAATGTTCCAAACACTGCTTATTTATAATCAATATAATAAAATATGATGTATTATTAAGTTATATTATTACCTACATTATGTCAATAAGGTTAGACTATGTTAAATATATAATAATTTAAATATTTTTTTCAAACGTTTTACACTTTCATTTTGTTTTCCATTTGTACTCAGAAAATTAATTAATATTGTTACAATATATTTTTTTAATTCGTTGTTGTTTAGAAATATTAAATTTAAAAAAGTCATCTAGATACAGATGGTGTATTATTATTATTTTAAAATTGAAAGAAAAAAAATAACAATTTCATTTAAAAAACAATTCTGAGCGACGTTCAGCAAAATATATAATTTAAAAAATATATATATATATAGGTAACCATGACAATTTTATTCGTTATTTTGTTATTTCCTCTATATTTGTAAGATATTTCCGTTGTAAAAGCTAGTTTTTAAATACGATTTAGCTGGACATTGTAATAACGGTCCTAAATGACTTATTATTTTTCATAAATTTACGTAATTTTTAGGGACTATTAACTATTATATATTGGGCATCCATAGCAAAATACATATTAATCCAAAAAATATCATCAAGTCTTGGTTTAAAAGTCAATAAAATTTAAAATAGTTTTGTAGATTTAATAATGATATTAAAAACGTATTTAAATATGTAATGATTGGATGTATAATCTATTGAAATTAAGGAGGTTCATAACCCCTATGGCTCATTTTGCAATTATGTATTTTATATCCCTCTCCATTGAAAAATTCTGAGAACGCCATTGTCTATAGTAAATTAAAATTATTACAAATTTCAAATCTCTGCGTATGTTTTAACTTCCCATTTTATAACAACTTTTGGTCATTTTCTTTCGGTAGTTTTCTTTTGCCTAATAGTAAAATCGAAAAATAACCTCTTTAAAATACCAACTAAAATTGTTAATTTCTTCTCGTTTTCTAAAATTAAACTAAAAAAAATGCAGTTAGGTTACCGAACCAAATATTTAGCCACCGTGTAAATTCATATTTAAAAAACATATGTGTATAGTATAGTCTGATGTTTCGTATACATATTATATGTATAAAATATTGACAACCTTGTTGATATGAATATATAAATTATTTATTTATTGTAATTAACGCCAATCAGCAATTATAAAAATGACATAGTAGGTATATATATATATATAAAGATTACAAAACAAATTAAATCTGATGAAATAGTTATTTACACATTAAAATACATATTTATTAAGAAAAAGAAGACTTAGAACCAAATAACGTTAGTAAAAATGATCTAAAAAATTTACTTGACGTAACATTTTATGAATAGGTTGATTGTGACCGTAAGCAGTTTTATGAATTGGCACGGCGAATAGCTGGTGATTTCTGGCGCTGTGAGAAGGAACACGGAAGAAAATTAAGGAAAAGCGATCAAGAGCATATATGAAACTATTAAGTAGGAAAAAATGAAGTTGGAATATTAGTTGGAATTATAGGAATATTATAGTATATTTGTAAAAAATAAAATGTTTTTTTTATATTATTGAATTTGTATTGACTCTAACATGCCAGCTATCTTTTTGAAAATTCCTGCGAATGCGTAGTACGTATGTTAGTATATTTCTGTAATTAATATCAATTACATTACAGGAAGATTAAAATTATTAAGTCATCTTTGGATTTTTCATCGATGACTTTTTCTAAAATACATTTTACAGTAAATACGCATTGATCAAATTCAATATTACATTGCACGTCACCATTTAAATTATTTGAAAAAAAGTTCCAAAATTACATTTCATGTCTCGCAACCAAAGTGAACAATACGAGTATATTCCATGTCCATTGTAGGCTTATGCACATCGCTCGCTGTATTTATAGAGGAACTCAATCAAGTACAAAGTTACATACAAGAATCCAGTGGGAAATCTTTCATAACGCCTACGTGTTTTTATTGTTATATCTCGAACATCGGATCTCCATTAGAGAGTGGTCCAAGCCATTTAGGTCCTGGAAAATCTATCCAAATACGTTTCCACTCACAATGACGACCCAAACAATTCTCCCGCTCTCCAAATATAACGTAAATGAAAACTTAATTATGATTTCTCTCTGTGTATTGCTCTTTAGCGCAGTATACGGTATGTAAAAACGAAACAATACATTTCCAAAAATAAACACGGAATACCTACAAGGCTATAGTTTCGAAAAATAGATGTTCTATTTATAATAATAAATAGGGCGATACATTGCGTATATAATTATAGTCGAACACGTTAAACCCCTTAACCCATGACAAACTCCACCCTGACAATGAAAGTATCCTGTCTTAGGGGACGAAGATGACTTTGTTATATTTATTTAAACGGAATATACCGCCAATGGCATTAATCTATATTTGGCCGAAACCGTTTTCCCCAAAAACGTACAATTATATTTAAGTCACGTACATATATTTGTCTACCAGAACACAATACTCATTCTTCTTGAAAAAAAAATAGCATGCAATAAATACCTATAGTAAATTTAGTAATTTAAAAAAAATCTAAATTCAATAATTGAATATATATATTATATATATTTCTTGTCCAACAATGTATTTATTTTATAATAATATATGTATATATATTATATTTATATATATTACGTAGGTTAGTAAGTATAGATTTTTTTTAACAACCAATGTTCTCCCTATTTCTTTTTTTTCATATTATTTATAAGTAGATACGTATACATCATAAAAGAATATTTTTAGAATTTTTTTTCTTCTGTGAGTAGGAGCATATATTTTTTCAGAATTTGTAGAGAAAATTCACATGTGTTTTCATGGCATTCAGAGTACACAAAATGCGATATTCAAGAAATTTAATTTGAAATTAAATAGCTAGAGTATTTAAGACATATTATAATATAAGAATAAATAAAATACTCATTTATTCGTTTATTTAGCTGCAAAAAACATTCGATTTCGCGAAAAAAATGCCTTTATTGAATCGAAATATGAATACGTATACCTACCTATAAAAATTGTATTAAGTGATTGGCTTTATTTAAATTTTTAATCACATCTGTTATTTTGTTTATTTATTCGAATTCCAATACTATGAGGGCATAATAATGTATTGGTTATAAATAATATAATTTGATTTTAAATTACATTTAAGAAATACTTATTGATATAAATATTTATTGAAATTGGAATACAGTAAATTTGAATAAGGTAAACACACATACATGACAGATTTAGACAAGAAATTATTCGATTTGAAATTAGCCACCAAACAAATTAATATAAATGCCAAAAAGTTGAAAAAAGAAGAAGCCAAAGAAGTTAAAAAGTGCCTCCAGCACGTAATGCGTGGTGAAATTGACATCGGGAGAGTGCATGGGGAAAACGCGGTGCGTAACCATAACCAGAGTTTAGATTTGCTGAAGCTTGGGGCCCGATTACAGGGTACCATGAATGTCCTTCAAGTGGCCATCGTTCAAAACTCGGTATGTAAAAAAATCACTTGTAAAAATAAAAGGATATCTCTCATTCTCTCTGGAAGGCACTATATATAAATTAGCCTTAAGTGCATCCTTATTGATTTAACATTTTTTTAGTTTAGTACCTATATTATATGTCCATTTACTCAAGGTCACTCAAACATCACTTAGCAAAGCTGGGGTCAATTTTATTTTATTTGGTAAGGAGAGGGTGTATTCTGATTTTTAATACTTACGGAAAAAATAATAAATGGCAAGAAAAAATAAAAATTAAGATTTTAGTATAGCCAGTTCTTTTTACGCAAGTGGTTCGCGTGATAAGAGGACATGGTTTTTTTTTTGTCATTAGAATATTTAATACTTAATATTGTAAATTGTAATACTTAAAAAGTTTCATCTTTCAAAACTAATCTAGATAAACAATTTGGTATAAATGCCATAATGCCATAATACTGATGTAAATTCTTTTTAGTTCAAAAATTAATTTACAACAGGATGTATTTTTATATTTTTAAATTTTAATGAATTGAGAAATGTATTGGTTTAAACATGATGTATTTTTTTTTCTATATATGTTTTTAAAACAGGAGTTTTGGAATATAGAGTTTTTTTGACAGCAAATTGATTCCAGTTGGTACTTTAAAGAGATCAATTTTTTAATATTCTTAGAAGTTTACTTATACGAAAAAGAAAACTTTTTTAACGGAAAATGTTTATAAATGGAAAAACAACAAATTATGTTGTCATGGTTGCCATTTTTTTTTTATAATAATAATAATAATATAGGTACCTATACATAATATTATTAATAATAATACAATATTCTGTCTGAGGGCCTATAGAACGATGAACCTCCTTACACCATCAGTAAGTACCTACTTATTTGTATGACTTTTTTGTTTTATTGTAATTTAAAAAAAATTATAGTTCTTCGGACAATTTCCATCAATTGATAGTAATAATCAAAAATACATCCCATCGAAAGATAATAATTATATTTAACTTACTGATAAGATTAAGAATATCTTATTTAAACATTGAAATTCATTACAGCTGCATTCCCCTGCGATTAATTATTCTCTCCTATACTTCAGCATCTAAACCTAGATACCTTGGTATATAGGATAAAACGCTTGAATCTTGAATTTTTGAAGAATAGAGGGTGTCACTTTTCTTTTGATTATTTACGTTTTAAAGATGTATTATTGTCAGTATTTTCAAAACACCATCACCCCCCTCCCCCATTAATATTTCTTCGGGATGGCCCTGAGGGCAGATAGATCCTCCTAATTCGTTATCCAAGATGAAATTTAAGGTTCCTCAACGTTCCATTTGCTCTCTTCTTCCTTTTTCTGTCCCTAAGCTAACTACTAACTATGACAAATTAAAAAAAAAAAAAAAAACTAATAATTCCTTCTGACGTTGTCTACTTCTAGCCAATAAAGCCTGTCTTTTTTATTATAATATTTTTTATGTTTAATTTGTTATACCTATATTTCTTGTACCATATTCATATATTTTTGGTTTAAGATTAATTGTAAATTGTCCAACCAGGCGTTATTATACGTTATTATATAATAAATAAATAAAATTACTAACTGAAAACTTTTTGGTTATATTACCTATACCCTGACATAAACCCGAATTCTTAAACCGCCACTGTAATATGGACACTGATTAGTAAATTTTTCATTTGTGTATAAAGGTAACCAAATCCATGAAATCTGTAGTGTTCCTGATGGCTTCGGCAACTAAAAGTATGCACTTACCATCATTGATGGTAACAATGGACAAATTCGAAAAGATGATTGACAACTTGGGCGGCCGACAGGCGTACATGAACGAGGCGCTGGATAATGTGAGCAAGGACACATATACCGATCAAGTCAATCATCTCATGGCCCGAATGATTGACAGAGCAGGTTTGGACGTGAAACACGAGATGCCCGGAGTGGAGAGTTTGCTAACGTCGTCAACGCCACTGACGCAGTCGACACCGTCGCCCCTGACCGACACAGAACTTGACGAAAAATTAACTAAACTCAGAAACGACTATCAACGATAAACTGTGTATTTTCTCGAATATATTTTTCGATCCAGTATCCAAAGATATTATGGAAATAGAGCCTACCTAATTACTTAAAAATATTAGGTTTAATGGTTTATTATTCACAAATCATATACGTATTTTAGGTAGATATGTATTTAAATCTTATCTAATCGTACACCCATAGGTATATTAATAAATAAATAACTTTTAAATATCTATAATATAATATAATATAATATAGATACCTAACTTAATTGAGTTAAATAAATTTAGGTTACTACCTACCTATTTATAAACTGTTCGGTATTGTTAACTTATATACGTATATGTAGTTCAATTTAATATATTAACTTTGTCTATCATAGGTTTTTATCGTATATATGGAACTACATAATTAATTTGTTACCGGTAAAAATCGTGACGGCAAAAAAAAAAACGATTTTTTATATATATATATATATAGGAATAAACTTGGGAGGTAATATATGTTTAAAGCCTACGATATTACATGAAGATAAAATATTTTTATTTTCAAAATGATTTTAAATTTTGATTTAAAACCAAAAATTTCCCCAAAACGTTGTTAGAATATTATTTTACTTTTTGGAAATATTTTAAGAACATCAAGTTTTTTGTACTGTTTGGTCTTGTACTTTCATTTGAAAAATTTCAGCTACATATAGATGAGGTTACTTTGAGTTGCCAATCTCCATTATATCATCCAAATCTACATCAATTACTGCGAATGTGGCAATAATATCTCCTTAATTTTAAAGATTGATAATTTTTATTTTTAATTTAAATTGAAGATCATGCAAGTTAAATGAAAAATGAATTTTGTAGAACCAAAGTACACACCTAAAATATAATTCTGTTTTCAACTCGTTTTAATAATTGAATCACAAATGATGTCGTTCATCATCAGTACACGTTTTTAGGCGATCTTTAGCTGAAACAATGCCAATATGGGTATCGTGTTTCTGTGGGATTTTTCCTTTGAACACTCCTCAAAGCTGCAGAAGTCTTCAAATTCCCACAGAAAAATCTGGATACTTATACCATTTGTATTACCAGAAATATGATTGCATTCTCATCTGCATAATATTTCTGCAAACGTGTATGAATTATGAAGAAAATCATTTAAGAAATATCGTGATTTAAATCAACTGAAAACAAAACTAATATTTTTTGATACCGTAAAAAAAATGTTGGGTGTAATCTATATTATATTGGATAGGTATATAAATCAATGTCCTGACTGACTCATCAACGCCCAACCCAAACTAAACCAGTCACAGAAACTTGAAGAGACTATTTGTTAAGTAGCATAGACGTCTGCTAAGAGAGGATTTTCTGAAACTCGAACTTTAAGGGAATGAAAGGGGGAAAGTGGGTTTCTATTTTCATTGATTAAACAGTAAAACTATATTCATGGGCGAACTCCTCTGAAACCCACAAAATGATTCACGGGCTAAAGTCGGATAATTCTCAGCTAATTTTATACATATATATATATACCACGGTTATCTACTAAAGTTGGAGCTCGATGCTATATAGCCGTACATTAACGATGTTGAAGTGGCGCGACTAGTGAACTAAGAGGGTTAATAGTAGTTGAACTGATTTTAATATATAAAACATAGGACAAACCGTTATTTTTTCCTTATTGAAACGAAATATTTGAAGTTTTTAATAAAAATCAAATAATGAAATTTGTAGAGAATTTAATTTTAAATCCGGAACTTTAACAAAAAAATTATTATTAGTTATCACCAATGTTATTATCACGTAATAAGTTTGTGGTTATTATACAGAATATTCTATTGCTATTATATTATTTGAAATTTAAACTTTTTCCTCCTAAACAATATTAACCACAGATATCTATAGTATTCTATGGTCTATATACGAGTAATATATGGTTCATTTTTCAACATTAATTAATTAATTATTCATTTGAAAATGGTCAGGTATTGTGTGGTTGGCTGGAAGTCGAGTTATGACAGTAATAAAGAGAAAGTGCATCAATTTTGTGTAAATTAAAGTGAGGAAGTAAAATGTGGATGAGTGGTGAGTTTTATCACAATTTTTAAACGTTTTAATGTTTAATTAAAGGTATAAGTAAGTCGAGCGAAGCAAGAAAATTTTTTTTGGGGTAAGTGGGTGGTATTATTTATTTTGCCCTGGTAAGATTAAAATGTTCAAATCGCCTCTGCTTATAGGTAATAGGTATATATAATAATATATATTATGTATTCATATATACACATATATATTTATATATTGAAGCGCCGCTTTGATCATATTTATCGAAATCAATGATTTATCGTTACTTTCAAATTTAAAATCCTGCCCGAGCACCGAAGAGACGATAGTCCCCCACCACAAACTGGACTACTTTTTTTTTACTTATATCTTATAATATATTCACTACAAAAAATTAAAAGTAGACTTGATCTATATAAAATTGACTTCTCTACAAATTAATTTATTTGAATTCTATGCAAAAAATAAAAAATAAAAGTTTCAACTCAATAAGGAAAAAAACATTTTTCGTTCTATGAATTATATGTTACAATCAGTTCAACTACTACTAGTGCTTTAGTTTGCTAGTCTCACCACTTCAACATACGATAACGAGCCGAGCTCCAACCTTAGTAGATAACCATATATAGGGTTGGGCAAGATACTATAAAAAAGTATCTTGATACATGATATATGATACGTTCCTTTTGGGTATCTTGATACAACATCATATACATATATCATATATGTATATATTGCGTTTGTAGAGAAGATACAAAATACAAGATACTCTGAAAATACAATTATTATTTTGTATTAAAAATTGTTTTTACCTATTACAATTTTATAAATAAAAATATGTATATTATTTTTATATATTTCTTAAAACTCAAAACAATAATAATAATTATTATTATTAATAACAATATACCTACGAATAAAGTATATTTATAGCAATAAAAATATAAATTATTATATTATGACATATGTGTATAAACCTATATAGGTATCAAAACATATTATAGGAAAGTGAAATAAATATTATCTGATTAAAATTGTATTCAAGACATCACCAATTACATAAAAATAATTTATATTTAAAATATTATGAAATAATAATAATAGGCAATATTTTTAATTATAAAATTATGTAGTGTTTCAGTCATAAGTGCTCAAGTTTATTTCATATTTGATTATAAAATTATATTGTACATTTTTCATAATTTCTTGACGTAAATTAAATTAAAGAAATTAATGGAATACAAACATGAAAATCTAGAATTTATAAATCACCATTTGGCGTCAATATTAACAATCAACAACAAATATCAAGACAATTGTTTTATTTTTATAATAAGATAAAAAGAAAAAATTTAAAATGTGATTACCGGCTACATCATAATTGTAGATTTTTGATAATTTGACGTATCTTGAATCTTTTCGCAAAAAAAGATACATGTTACTGGAAAAAACAGTATCTAGATACAAGATATATGATACTTTCAGAATATGTATCATGATACAAGATACAAGATACAATACTATGTCTTTGATACGTATCAAAAATACATGTATCTGTGATACTGCCCAACCCTGTATATATATATTTTTTTTGTTTTAATTTTTTTTTCTAATTGACCTCCAAAATTAAGAAGATTTTTTGTCACACCCTGTATATTATATACTAAGCATACATTCTATATGTATATAAATACTTATTATAATACTGTATAGTAGGTACTATATATATATATTATATAATGATTCGTCCTGTACATAATATAATGTATAGTACTCCTGTCGTGCGCACTGTAAAGGGATTATTATTTCGTACTGCAGATACCGACAACGATGGGCGTGTGCGTATATACCTATGTGTGTGTGTGTGTGAAAGGGCTAGGTATAAAGTTAGGGGGTGTGTGTGTGTATATGGATAGGAATGGGTCGAGTGATGAGGGGAGGTGCAAGATAAACAAAACGGTCGCGCTGAACAAACAAACGGCCACCGCCAACCGAGCGCATAAAGCCGTCAAGCCGCAACGTTCGCAACTGTTTCCGAATAATAGGCGCCCAACCTCTCTCCCTCCATAATATAGATCACCCTCCTCGCCCAAAAAAAAGACCCCCCTCCCGTGAAGAGAATACCGCGTGGTCGTAAGCCCCCGGACCCTCCGTGTTTTTTTAACCGACCGTATTAATTTGATTGGTCCTATTAAATAATTCAATAACACACACGATATATCGAACATAATATACACAGGATAGTAGTATTATAAAACATATTATATATATATATATATATTATAATATATACCTACTACATTGTATGAACTATATTATATTATATATATATCATATTATGTGACTATCCGTTTTGTTATTGTACTCGGTTGAATGATGCCAGTTGTGCATCTCGACGGCCCGTGTACATAATGCCCTATATATCGAATTTATAATCGTCTGCGAAAAAAAATAATAATAAATCCGTGAGTACACATATAGAGATTCACCTCAAACGCGCTTATTTCGTACAGATAGCACGATAATTTTATTGCATTGTGATAGATCGACTATTATTGTGTACACTGTGCAGCGTATAATATGCGCAAAAAAAAAATATTATTTTTCCAAAGTTATACACTCGGTATAATGTATAAATATATAAATATAATATATATATATATATAATAACAACGAATTTTAAAGAAGAAAAATTATATTTTTAATTTCGTTTATAATATGATACGTGTTTTCGGGTTTTTCAAACCGCGAACCAACCAACAGACGCCGACAAAACGGTTAATATTCTGTGATTTATACACAAAAAAAACCTACAACTATTATTCATATTACACGTATTAGGTATATATATATATATATTTACAGGTATATATTTTATGTTTGTTGTTATGTATAACAACGTACGAGTACTCGAATTTATTTTTCTTTTAAAATTTCATTATCGACATTAATTTCATGTTTTATTTTTATTTTTTATATCTCTATGAATTAAATTCTTCGTCATATTCTATAAAGCTTGAATTTATATACCTTAAATAGTTGAAAAAATTAATTTTAAAAGAATGAAGACCATAAATTATTTGTGTATAATACCCACTGATATATAGGAATATAAGTATGAATACCATTCTAAAAGTATGATGAAAAAAAGAATGCCAAGATACGATACAAGTAGTGAAATTCGGTCCATCGTCCCCTCGATTCTCGGTAAGGATAATGGGTTTTTTTTTGTAATTTAGAAGTAAAGATCATTCATTGAATTTGAACGACGATTCTGACCGAAGTTCGGGATGCATAATATTATTATAAATTAACTTTTTATTTTATTATTTTCCCTACATTTATGAAATATTTCCGTTAAAAAAAATATTTTATATTTGCGCTTAAGAAAACTACCAGGAAAATCGAAAAATTACCTCTTCGAAGTGCCTACTAAAACCTACTAAAAAAACTCTTTAACCCAAAAATCTAAATTCCTGCTCAACTTCTTCTGCTTAAAAATATATAGATGTACAGACATAAATATATTTTTTGCTTCGTTCAGAATCTAAAAAGTTTTGCAGTCTGTCAATTATTTCATCCTTTCAGTCCACGAATAATAGATAAAGTAATATTATTAAAATTTTTAAAACATAAAGGAATCACTGCATTCTAAAAATGATTCTGAGTGAAAGTAAAAAAGCAATAGTATCTTTCAATTTATAAAAATTTTCCGATATTTTCGGTAGCTTTCCTTTATGCTTCAGAAAACAACTGGGAAAACTTAAAACTGACTTCTTTCAAGTACCAATTATAATGAATTTCTTATCAAAAAACTTTTTTCTTGAGCAAGTACTCGCTTTTTATAATAATAAATTAATTTTGATTAGAGAAGATACTTTTGGTTGATATATTGAATTGTATATTAATAATAAAAGGTATTTTTTTTCATTAAAATTTAAAACATTTCTGAGTGGAGTTCGGTCTAGTCAAAATATTTTAAAATATTTAGTATATTTAACAATTCAGTGTAACAAAAAACATCGAAAATTTTAGTGTAAGTTACAGGTCTTAAATCCTAAAGTTTTAATTTTTATGCCATTCAAATCTCAAAATCTATAAAATTGCAATAAATAGCCAAATATTAGTTAAACATTTTTAAAAATTCAATAGAATTTTATTAATAATAATTAATAATAAGTACTCAAACACATACTTAGCACAAATTGCAAGTCTCTAGATTCTAGAAAAAAAATCATATCTCTGGAAAATTGAGAAAATCCAAATCCAACTTACTGCCAAAATGAAACATTTGGAATTTTGAAGCATCTATTCTACCAGAAAATTTTGTGTACAGACATAAAAATCAAAATAAACACATCATTATAAAACCAATACATTTCTCATTTCGTTCAGAATCTAATATATATATACCTATATATATACAAAATTATAGTTTTATAAAAATCAATTCAAATTATTCAATAGAAACAATAATTATTATTAATTGAATCCAAATTTTGTGTATATAAAAGTTTATAAGATATAACCATAATGATTATAATATTATTAATGTTGCATAAACATTGTAATACATGCTACATTTCAAAAAATAATATCAAGAACTCATAACTTGATGGTCGTTGTTACGTCATCGTCATGCTCAGCGATAAAATTATCTATTTTAATATAGACATTTATTTTATTAATTTAAAGAACCACAGCATATAAGCCATCAACTATTACGGGAATGAATTTACTCTATATAATATAATTTATTCTCCCAGTCATGTTTTTAAGGGGTTTTGTATAGGCAAATTTTATGACATTTTAAGAAAAATGAAAATCCGACAATTTGAAAATATTTAAATATAATGATAATTAAATTATGAATATTTTGCTTAAAATTTAATTTATTAAAATATAATTCCTACATGTCATAGATTATGTTATCTTTATTAATATGATCGTAGATTATCATATTATCTTAATATCAACCAATATAACACAGAAAAATATTACACGGGAAAATGTTATACAGGAATAAATATTTTGGAAAAATATAACACAGGAAACTAAAACTTGATACTTAGACCACGATTAAAATCCCGAAAAGAGCTACTTGAAATGTACAATGATTCTGGATATGCCTCCAAAACAAACTCGTAAGTAGCTCTGAAGAAGAAAAACATTAAATCAGAAGAATATTGTATTGTTTGTAATCAGACATATATATCCTACATAACCTAATTGGAATTTAAATTATTATGTTGTATTATACCTTCTTCTCTCCTAAATATTTGGAGTCGGCTATCTTAGTCCTACACTTCCACTTAACTCTTATCTTCCGCAACTTCTTCACTTACCACTATCTTCTTCATATCACTTGCAATCACATCCTTCCACCTCTTTTTCGGTCTTCCTCTCTTCCTATTTCCATCAAAATATACATTTCCTTTACTAATCTTACTCCCTCGGTATCGTCTTTCCTTAATACATGCCCAAGCCATCTTAATCTATTCTCTCTCATTTTGTCTACTATAATATAAGCCTTTTCTAGATCTTTTAACCCTCAACTTCCACAGAACTCTATCTCCCACATCCTCCTCATTTACACCCGCCTACCTCATATCATTCATTATTAAATCTCCACCTCTTATTTGATCTTCTTTTTCCCTTTTTTTTAAATATATATTTCTTTTACTAATCTTACTTCCTCTGCCTCTACTCTCCTTAAAACATGTCCTAGCTATCTCGATCTTTCTCCCTCATTTTGTCAACTATCAAAGCTACTCCTCATACTACCTCTTATATATTCATTCCTTAATTTGTCCTCTCTAGTCACTTCACTCATCCGCCTTACGTTATCATTCTACATTCATTCTTTATTCTATCTTCCTATCTACTGCTGAAAATTCTGTTCCATACATAATTGTAGGTTTCACCACTGTCTTATAAAATATACTTTTTAACCTAATAGGGATTCTTTTGTCACACAAAACACCTAATGCTTCTCTCCACTTCATCCACCCATACTTAATCCTATGTTTCATATCCTCTTCGATACCCTATCTTTCTGTACAATGAGCTTTAAATACTTAAACATCTCAAAGTCTCCCACTATATCCCCACTCAACTATATTTTTAGTTTACCTCTATTTCCTCTGAGATCCCTTTCACTAAAGTCATATTCTATATATTATATTTTACCCCTACTAATCCGTAGCCCTTCATTTTCAACAGCTTCCCTCCACTCTTCATGTCAGCCATTCACTTCCTCAGGATTCTCTCCTATCAGCACTATATCATCTGCAAACAACATGCTCCATAGTACCTCACACCTGTATATCCTATATGTTATTTCATTCATTAAGAGGGAAAATAAGTAAGAACTCAAAGCCGAACCCTAATGCACACACACTCTGGCCCTAAAATCTTAAGTTTCTCCACACAAACTCCTCACTCTTGTACTCATGAAGATGCGAATACATGTTTTCCATTGCGTTCGCATACATATTTGGTAATAATTCTTCATTAATGACCACTTCAAGATCTCCATAGTAACCCTATTTAAAAGATTTTAAAATATAACATTATTATAGATTAAGTTAGTCACTCGAGTATTATGGACCCACAAATCACGGATTTCTCGTGCATCAACAGTTTAAATATTTCAAGTAACGTGTAAAAAGGTACAAAACGTTTACGCTGGTATAACTAGTTGCATCATAGGTTTATTAAGGTTTCTGTCGTTATATTTATTATAATATATTATTTTTATATACTTTCTTCGTCTACAATTTTTTATTTTGATGAAAATAATTAATATAATCAACTATTTCAAGCAGCATGCTTAAAGTACTGTGGACATTTAAACAATTAAAATTTTCATAATCATATCTATTTTTTTTAAAAGTAATTTTTTTAATTTAAAACTATTGTGGATAATATGAAATTTTTACAATACAGATGTTACGTACTTATACAAATATTATTAATTGTAATGCAAAATATGAATGATGTATATCGACAATTTTATTCATAGCGAAGTTATTTTACAATGATGGAATGATACAATGGATGAATCTTTTTCAATTTTAGGCTATATATTTTTACAACAATAATTATTGATTTCGAGATTTTTAACCACTAATAGGAGTAATTTTGAGGTTTAAGAATTGAAAATGTAATACATAGTCAATCGTATGTTACAATCTGTAACTATATAACTATATTGTATAAACTCAAAAATGTTAGTATACACTTCTTTGGATATATGACGTGCTTCGATTAGAAGCTTTAGAATACAGAACTTGTTTTTTAGAAAATTCGTTATACTTGGTATTTTAAAGAGGTAAGTTTTAAATTTTCTCATGGCCACAAAATTGTTATAAACTAATAAATTATAGTCAAAACCTTTTTTACCACTTTTCAGTCATTTTTATAAACATTTTGAAATTAAATGGTTTATTTTTTATTTTTATGCATGTACCAGATACCTGAACAATTTTAGATAGAAATTGACTGTTCATTCTATCTAAAAAAAAATGTATATGTACATAAAATGTATTTAAAAAGATATGTATCATTGTAAGTTTATAAACACATACTCAGATTCAAAAATACAATAATTCCTATCGATTATTTTGTATTAAACATCGCAGAATAAATATTTTTATTACCAATAATATAATAATAATAACAATCCCAGCTTTACAAACAAAATGTGTGATGTGATAAAATGACGTTATACATCATAGTATATAGATCAAAGTATTTTATTTGTTTTGTATTCTACCAAGGTATGAAATTTTTACTGAAAATTGGTAATTTATTGTGATTTCACAATAGTTATCAAATTTACGGGTAATTACCAATATAAATGTCAATATTACCGGTAACTTAAATATAATGAATTTTTTACCTACTTTTGTTTACTTAGAAAAAAAAGTTAAAAATTTAGCTCCGGTTTTATGTGTTTGTAGATTGGAATAGATACGTAGGTATAGATAAAATTATAAAAATCGTCTGCATTAAATCGATTCTACTGATACATTTTTAGTCAAATCAAATATATGAAAAACAATACGATATGTTTCCGATACGTTAGTAAAGTTGTCACAGTTAGTAAACACTTCTCCCGAATTAAACGCGTTGATCGGTGCCAAATATTTTTGCATACCAACCACTGAAAAAAACATAGGCCATTGGGTCAATGTGTGTCCTTGTTGTATCTAATATTACATAAATATCGATTATTTTTTTATTATTCCTCAATTTAATCCAATTTTTACAATAAACAAATATATATATTATATAGGTATTACTTTACTTTGGTTTTTACTCATTTGTACTTTCGAGTTTAGAGAATAGGCAACTTAATATGCATAGGTACGCGCTGTATAAATAGAATTATATTACGGGGCACCAAATGAAGAAAAAAATTCATATTAAAGAAAATATATTTTTAAAGCAACAGTGTTATGAACATAAAATATAACTTCATGCATTAAAATTACATTTTTTAATTGTTCATAAATATAATACAACAGATTACAAAAAAATTTTAAATTTAAAAGTGATAAATACCTACATATATTAATTATTAAGTGAATACTGTAATTTTAGGTTAGTTTAAGATAATACAATATTATATATATAAATACATTCACTTAATATAATTTTATTGTATAAAAGATATAAACCTTTTTATAGAATTCTAACCGTTTTTACTCATAATATTAAAATGATAAGGTTAAGGCCCTTGCAAACATATTAGTTTTAAGGGGTAATGCATAGACAACTATTGAAACGCAAACGGGTATTTTATTTTCATTAACTTAAACCTAAAATCCTGACAGAAATAAGGATACTTACAATGTTTTGATTTTAATTCTGAAAATATATTCAGATTATGTAGATTCTTTACCTGAGAATGTTGTGTAATAGTGTGTAGGTAATAAAGGTTTACAAATTAGTAAATTTCAAAAAATTAAATTTTCTTCTTATAAAATGTTTAACAAAAATACAAAAATTCTGTTACCAACAATTTCTAGTAAAGAACCTGCAGAATTTCGACATATTTTCATATTTAAAATCGGAAAATTATAAGTAACCTTAAATTTTTCAATCTTTTAGGTACAAATCAATAAAATATTATATCGTTTCAACCACTTTAAGTTAGGATAAGTTGTAAAAAGTAAAACATATGAATAAAAAAATATTTTTCTGCCAAAATTTAAATCAAATCGTTAAATTTTAAGTATATGCTTCCATGAAAATTCTTAAATACAATTAAAAATTTGCTTGGACTATTTTTATGTTTAATTTTTAAATCCATTTTACATAGTGATTCCAAATTTTTGATTTAACACAATATTTAACTAGATTTTTATTTCTGTAAAAGTCACATTTATATTATATTACATTCTATTTATTGATATTTATATTATATGCAAAGACATTCAAAATACGAATATAAGGGTAGATGGAATATCATATATAAACATATAAATACCATATCGCAAGGAAAAGTTTCAGTTGAGGTGCATTCGTGCGTATATTATATTATAGTTGAAAAGGATTTACCTGTGATTATTATTTAAATATTGTATTATTTGAATTAAATATAAAAAATGTTTAATATAATTCACGAGTAACATTATGATTTAAATATTTTTTACTGTACATTTTATTTTAATCAATAAATATACCTAGTGGTTTTTTAAAAAATATCTTTTAACCATTTTTATTATTTTTTATACACGTACTTTATATTTTTATCTTATTTCATTAAATGACTATTAAATTGTTGACATTTTCATATACTTACTATTAGGTATATAAAAAGTACAAACTTTAAAACATTTTACAGTATATATACAATGTGTAACTCTACACTGCATATTATAATGCATTTTTATAATATAAAAAATATATTTTTTTAGAAATGTAATAGTTTATCTATTTAATTTTAAAATTATTTAAATTGTCGAGAACATATTGTTTGACATTTTCTAAAGGTTTTATATCATTCTCAGGCATTTTAAGGCATATTTTGGTATTTTAAATACATTTTATTTGATTTTATAGGTTTGATTTGATAAAGATTTAATAAAGACTATAAATATTATAAAGCATTGCATTAAAAAAAACGATTCTGAGCAAATTCAATATATACGTAATATTATCTTCGGCAGGTTTATAAACATTGTTGGTCAATTACGATGGTTTTCCTTCACGTTTTCAGAAAATTACTGAGAATAAAAAATTACCTCATTAAAGTACCAATTAGATTATATTTCGTATTAAAAATCAATTTACCCGAAATTTGGATTAAACACCTCCTATCCCAAAAAGCTAATATTTTTAGAGAGTGTTTTATAGATATTTTCCAAAAGTACAGTAGGTAGGTACCGGATATATATAATATATATATTTTGATGTGAAAATTTAAATATTCCTACAACATTTAAAAATGGTTTAATCGTATAGATTTTTTGCTGTGATCCAAGAATATAGTTTTTATATTTTTAATTTGTTTTTTTAATAATTTTTAATGTTTTATTTTATTAATTGTTAGGGAGTTATTGAGAGGGGGAATGTAAAGAGGGCCTTCAAGAGATTTAAGTTTTCAAGAATCAAAATTTTTAGTACACTCTTGCACCCCCCTTCTAATTTATTTCCGATTTAAGTCCTGCTATACATTTACTTTTAACTAAATATAATATGTCCTAATTGAAATATAATTAAGCGTTTATAGTTAATTTTTATCATCATATAATTTGTGTCCGTTGTGCTCGGAGAAACGCATATATGACGTGGCTATGAAAATATTTTATTTTAAATGAGTTTCAGAAATCGTTGTTATCATAACACTCGTATTAAATAAATACATCATATAAGCGGGTACATAGCCAACAGAGGGGCTTGAAGGGGTCGGGTCTCCTTAGAATAGTCAGTTGCCCCTAGTTGGCCCCTTGATTTTTTTAAGTATTTTGCATTTTCAGTGGTAAATGTGATATTATATGTAACTTATTTTTTATTATGTGACTTTTTTAATTTTAAGAGGTATAAGAGAGCTAGTGGTTTTACAATGATATTTATTCTTATAATTTGTTTTCCTGGAAAAGCTTTTTGGCTACAATATTTTATCGGTGATCAAAATTATAAAGGCGTGCTTTGGATTTTGTGTCTGACTCAGCAAAAATTCTAACTTTCCCTAACAAGTGTCCCATTTTTCATCATTAAAATGTCACATAAGCAGGTGCACAAAATTTATACTTACAATTTCAAGATTTATTTTTAAAGGATTAACGAGAATTTTAGAGAGTTTTCGATTGAAGGAATATCAGAAAATTTTGGATATTAAGATTTTTTCGAACATAACATTATGTATTTTAAAAATAAATATAATATCGAATTAAGTATTTATTTTTTTTTTTTTTTATCCATTAAATATATTCATTACATACAAATCGAGAATATGTTTTATAGGTGCAGCAAAAGTAAAATTTTCTACACCCTTGCGCACGCCTATGATCCAATGGTTAGCCGGTGTACATACCTATATCCATTTCCCGGCAGTAAATGTAATCAGATGGTCAGGATTTCAAGAGGTAATTTTTCGACTTTTCTACTTTTTCGATAAACGCATGAGGATATAAACTAAACCGACAAGGCAAAAACCAAGTAATTTCCTCATATAGCCCGAAAAAAGTGGTTTGAAAATTTAACATTTTCACAAAGCGTGTGTTTATTCCTATACAATAATATATTACGTTATAAATATTTTTCAAAAACATTTCATGTATTTTTTTTGTCTGAAGAAATTTTTTAAATGCAACTGTATATTATATTTTATAGTACCCGCGAGCGAAGATCTTCCATCCCATACTGCAGTAGGTCCTATATCACTTTTTTTTTCCTCGTCGACTGAAAAGGGCAAACGAAATTTGGCCCCCTTATGGAAAAAAAATCCTGGCTACGTGCCTGTATGTAAGTGTTTAATTGCCACGAGGGGTATTATCCGCGCGCACGATCACGTGACGGTGGCAATAACGCCGTCATCGCCATCATTATTATGTGCCAAAACACACATGCGGCTGTGTATAATAATATAATATAATATTATGTGACGTTTCGATAATGCGGTTAATAATTTTCGTTTTTGTCAAAGGCGCGTTTCGCCGCCACCGAAAAACGTCACGTTCGTCATAAGCCCGTGCGATTAACGCGAAATGCCGACAAAAGAGTGCCGAAACAATATTTTATCGGCGCGCGCGCAAAGGGCTACAGCAGGAAGATGGTAATCCTTCCGAACGACTTCCGTTATCTACATACGAAACAGAGATTTTTCCCTCAGTTCACCGCTAACCCATACGTGCACATTTTTATTTTTATTTTTTTTTCTGTATTCTATAGACATTTTGATTACCTTAGACCAACTCAAATTCACATCCTCCCGCCCCACCGAAAATATAGGAAAAAATATATAATATAATCACGCCCAGTGACGTATTCTCGAGGTTCCGGGACAGTGGCTGCTCGCCGGATGAAGCAAGTGAGGTTCAACCTCATCTGGTAAATGTTTAGAATAATATTGTAATAAATAGAACCCATTTTAAGAATTCAGTCGTCTTTCGAAATTTTTTAAAAATATTATCAAGGTCTTTTTTTCTTGATAACAAATATTCATGATAACCGTGGTGGACAGAGAGGCAAAAAATATTCAGCTGCAACTCACGATATAACGACTATAGCGAGGACGGTATAGTATACGAACTGTATAATTGACACAGCAAAGCGGTGGTGATCCGGCATGATGACGAGTATTGTCGTGGCGATAGTGAAACGAGTAGCCCCGAGAAAGCACGAGAGGAAAAATATTCAAAACTTCAGTCGCTCAATAGAAAAATTAATATCAAGTGCTGGGTGTGAGCTGGAAATATTCGGTACACTGAGGCATGTTCTTCATAGGTTTATTCTTTATTCCATATAATTTCTAATACCTATTACGACAAAATACCACTTGAATATCGGTTTAATTGTTCCCCAGTGTATTCTAATATCACGGAGGCATTCAAAATGAAAATGATACTTAATATTAATATTAATATTTAATATATATACCTACTTAGTATTCTATATTATAATGTTAGTCGTTTTATATTCATATTACTTTTAATAAATTAATTTCAAACATAATTATAGTTTACCGATAATTGAGTTAACTGATTTTTGCAATATCGACTTAAATAATTTATAATTTTATGGCGTTTCCGTCAATGTTTCCACTAATCTCTATAGGGGTAATGAGATGTTTACGATGAACGATGTTTCAGGTTCGAATCTCAGTATCTTTTAATATGATTTTTGAATTTTTTTTCTAATACATAACAATATTATTATATTGTATTGTATTTATTGTATAGGTGCCTCAAAAATATTTTATTTTCTAATATAATATTATACTTACATTTACTATTTACTTAACATTCACAAATCGTTTGCCTCACTACTCACAACACCCACTAGCCGCCATTGGTCCAGGGGTAATAGTACTCCCCCCCCCCAGAACTAAAAAATATAGATTATAAAGACTTAAATACATGTAATAATTAATGAATTATTGTGGATGGTAAATAATGACTTTAAATAAAATATGTGGTTGGAGTTTCGCTAATTAAAAATCAATGAACTGTATACTATAATATAATTTATTGCAAGATCGTCCGTAAAACTATTTTCAATACCTTTACTATTCACTACGGTTATCTACACAGGTTGGCGTTCGTGCCTATGCTACTATGCATTAGTCGATTCGAAGTGGCGTTTGTGGTGAACTAATAGCACTCTTAGTAGTTGAACCTACTATTACACATAAAGTATACGGGAAAATGTGGTTATTAATAAAATATGCATAAACCGTTGTAATTACGGAAAAAGTGAATAGAATCTTAATTATATAACGAGAAATTCTTCATTAGATGTAATTATTTTTATGTTCCTATGATTTATAGTTCTCATTATATGTCTGTTTTTAATAAATTTGACCAACTATTTTGGCACCAAAATTTAAAATTAATCTTACTGATAAGCGATAACTAAAGCCCAAAACAATTTTATTTTATTAAATCCAATATAACTTTTACAATATTCATATTTATAAAGCATAATAATATGTGGTTACCTCACTTGTTCCACAATAATTAAATTGTGTTTTTGTTGTTACATTTTTTTATAATAATTAGGTGTGGTGTTGGGTGTACTTCAGGTTACAAAAGTAACTTAGAAAAATTATATTTTTTATTTTAATTCGTGTTAACAACACAAAACTGGACCATTATAAAAAAATGGAAGAACAAAGCACACAATCATGTAGCAAGTGTATTATAGGTACTTTATAAATATTGAACGAAGATTTCTATTAAACCATAAAAATTATATTGATTTAATAAAATAAAATATATTTTTTTTGGTCATCGCTTATCAGTAAGATTAATTTTAAATTTTGGCGCCAAAACAAGTAGGTCAAATTTATTAAAACAAACACATATTATGAGAACTATAAATCATAGAAATGCAAAAGAAAATTACATCTAATGAAGAATTTTTCGTTTTATAATTAAAATTCTATTAAATTTTTTCTTAATTTTTCAACTGTTTATACATATTATATAGAAAAATATATTTTCTTGTATACTTTACGTGTAATAGGAGGTTCAACTACTACGAACGCTATTAGTTCACTACAAATACCGCATCGACCACGATAATGCCTCGAACGCCAACCTGTGTAGATAACCGTGCTATTCACTATATGTATGTAGGGCTAGAATTTTAATACTCTAAAAAGTCGCAATAAAATTTTATAAAAAAAAATAAAAACTGCACCATAAAAATGAATTTAAAGTTTATTTTTTGATTATTCGAAGAATAAAAAAATATTTAAATAAAATGTATTTATAATGAAAACAATTTTAAATGTATTTTAAATAAAAAAAAATGTTTAATGTATTTTAAATATTAATATTAAAAGTTAAGTATATAAGGTAAGTATGTCTTCTGACTTCTTAATAGGAATTTGAAAATCTGAGAATTTTTATAAAATAATATACCTAAATATATATATATTAATAATTGAATATTGATAAGATGACCAATATTTATTTTTAATATTTGAAGAAGAAAATTTAAATATAAAAAAAATGCTCTAAAACTTTAAAAAAATTCGTAAAAAAATCAAAAAATTACTTAAAAAGTTAAATTTGTCAAAAATATGTAAAATTAAAATTATATTAAAATAATCAGTATTACCTGAAACACATTATTCAATAACGGAGCTACATTTTAAAACACCCGAAAAAAATTACATTGCATCAAAATCCTAGCTCTAGCTTTAAGCAATCAGGTATGATAGGTATACTTGATTTCTATTTTGTTATCACAAATCATGTTATTATCTAATAATATATCTAATTATTTATAAAAAATTTGTATAGAATTATGTGGTTTACTCGGGTAGAAAATTCAATATTGCTAAGGTCACACTGCCGGCATTACCCATTATCACATGTGCGATATCAGACAATCTTTCGGTAAATAGACATATATATATTATAATAATAACAAATATTATTATTATTATTATTATTATTATTATTATTATTACTATTATTAATATAGGCCGTAGTTCTAATAGGTACTTTTATCGTTCGTTATTGAACTAAGGAATTATCAACTTTAAAATTTAGAATAAATTTATAAATAAAAACTAAAAAGACGATCATATTAATATTTTATTTTAATACTTTTATTATCCCATTGTTTTTTTTTTTTTTTTCTTATAGTATTACTATCAAAGACCATGTTAAACTGCATATAAAGTATAGGTTCCTACGTCTAAATATTAAACATAAAATATGCTTAATTTACCAATAAATATAAAAAATTAAATAAAAACCACCCCCTATGCTGGCTAGTATTTTTTACATAACTGTAAAAAAATTAGGGAAAATTTATAAATAGAAAAATATATAATGTGAAAAATATAATTTTGACAACTCATATTTGACATAGTTATAGATTATAGCACTTAATATTATTATTTTTGTGCACAATTGAGTTGTGCAAAATTTCAGCCTGCATTAAGGACATAATACTGCACTGAGTATATATATATATATATATATATATATATATATATATATATATTTAATTGAATACCATCAGATTTAATGATTTCATCATGACCCGGTTATTTTGTTGTATATTTTACTTTTTTTTTAAAAAAAAGTTTTTAATCAAAAGAGTTTTACAAAGTTATCTTTTTAATTTAATACATACATATATATATATATATATATTATATTCTATAATGCTTACTGATACTCATTCTTTAATGGTTTTATAAAAATTATTTTCGAGAAATTATTCACCCTAGCTGGAGTCTGAGCGGATCCTCCGGATTTGTTGTAACTCACTAACTATCAAAATTAATACAAAAATAAGTAAAATCAAAATGGAAAAGTAATTTTTTTGGTTACTTTAAAAAGTTAAAAAAAAAAACAGCTCAATACCTACATTCTTTAAAAAATCTACTATACCCATACGTTATGTACAATATTTTTTCTATTTATATATAAATCTTCTTTACAAATATGGTTGTATCTATATTTATGTAAACTATATAGAATAAAAATAACAAATATGATATTATACAAATAACTTTAGCAGTATAATATAGAAAAAAATGTTTTTAAATGGATGAGCAACCATTTAATAATAATATTTACCATAACTCGAATACAAATGAATTGAGTGATTCACACTTTAAAGCCAGCATTTTAAGAGATAAAATTAATTGAAATTAAATTTTAAGAGTTTGACTTTTTAACTCGTATTGATTTCATGCACCCTTATTGCTTATATATGTACACACACTAACACTTTTAAAATATTTGTGTATTCTATACTTGTTTTTTTAATAAAACAAATAATGGCACGTGCAATTTACGGAGTACAGAAACGACTGATTGTATAAGCGTATTAAACATAAAGAGTTTAGCAAGTTTATGGATATAATTTTTTCTTTACACACATATATATATATGACATTATGACTATATATACAATATATATACTGATAAATCATAAAATTTATTACAATTTTATTTGTAATGTAAATATTTTATAGCTGTGTAATCTGTAAATCATACGATAATAACGTACATTATATTATCATACAATTAAATCGAGCAAAAAAAAATGTAATTATTATAAAATATTTTCTCTTATCCTATAACCTACATAAACGTTTAAACGAATAATAGTTATACCTATGATATAAATAATATGTACTAGATATTTATAAATAAATAAATATAGTATATGCATTACCTACATAATTAACGATTTTTCGCATTATTTTTTAATATTTTGCTCGTTATTTATAAATGACAAAAGAAAATCCTTCACGTATACCTACATAATATACTGACAATTTTACTTTATTAAAAATATTTTAAAGTCCGCCTATTTAAAAATGAAATTGTATATAAAGTATGTATGAAAATTATATTATTTTACTATTTGAGTGTATTATAATATTATTAAACACAAAACAATAGTAATTATATACAATAAAAAAAATTAATTTCTTACTATAAACCTATTCTTATACTCCCTGCTACACAATAGCCAAAGGCGAAGGAAGGGTTATAGAGTTTTTTAAACCCTCTGAAAATGAAAAAAATTGAAAACCTAACTTGAAAATTTTTCCACTTATTTCAAAATTTCCCGGCGATATTAAAAACAAAGTAGCGTAGTGTTACCTTTAATTTGTTATAGATAAATATGTGGAATATCGTAGGTTTTGGGAACGTTCATATTTTTAGTTAAATTTAATTAAGTGAAAATATTGTAAAATTATGAAATAGTAAAATTGATTTTAAAATTACTCTAAAGCTAAAACTACTTTTGTATAAAAAAAAAAGTGTTATATAACATTTACCAAAACATATAACGTTAATAATTTATTTTATTTTAATCAAATATTAATTGTATAGGTATATGCCTATTAATTATATCTTGATTATCATTTTGAATAGATTATGTTACTTAATTTATATCAAATAATATGAATACGTACATAGTTTAAATATATTATAATTTATAATAAGTACCTAGATGAATTTGCATCCCTAAATATAATATTCAAAAATATCAAACATACATACCTATAAAGGTATACGTAACTAGTAAAATACATTTTTTTATTTAGAAAAATAATTTTTTTATATTTAACAATTTTCACAATTATTTTTTATACAATCTATATCTAAAATATATAATAATATATAAGTATAGTCAATATAATACCATTGATTATATATTATATTAATATAATCAATGATAATAGGTTTACTATAAATATAAAATTTGACATTTTTCAAAAAAAATCCCCCGAAATTATTTTTTGCATTCACCTCTGATTGGGTTGCCTTTATAAATGTACACGTGTTTTTGTTTTTGTTATTCTTGAAATTTCATTTTAATTCGACATTATTCAAAATCAAAACGCATGAAACATTTATATAATCATAAAGCAAATATAATTTTATTTGAAAATAGCGTTAACATTTAAATTGATTTATTAATGAATATATAATATATATATATATAGGTATGTATATATATACTTTTACCTCAACCAATATTAAGTTAAACAAATATTAGAGTAATTTGGAACGATCGTTTATGTAACATATTATTGACTCCAAATGTATTATTTGAAAATATTATATAATTGCACTTTTCATTGAATCGATTATAACAATTAATAATAATAATAGATACGTACTCCATACGTGAATGTAAATATTATCTTTTATATAGGTACATAGTTCATTATACTTTATCAGTGGTTTAGACACTGTAGTATACCTACATTATATTCAGTGATTAGAAGGGGCGTATCAAAGAGGTTTAAATTGAGGGGGGAGGTTAGTAGGTATTTGGCCAACTCTAAGTGAAAAACCAGACTATTTTTATGACTTTATTTTTTTTCTTTTAATTTCTTGGTCCCCAAGAAATCAAAATATCGGTTATAAGACGATAAACAAATCGCTTAAAAAACGGTAATTTTTCTAATAGGTCAACCGAATAACTTAATTGCCAATTGAAATTTTTAAATGGCCTACTGACAAGATTATTGTGGAAGAGAGATATTATGATACTATGAGAAATTCTAATAAGATAATATAAAAATAATTAGGTATATAATATATAGTCACGGTATGTATATAATATTATACCGTAATTATTTCCTAAGACATTTTATGATTGAAATTACCCAATGATGGACTGCACTTTGTAGATTGTACCTTATACGATATTCAGTTAAAATTGGAATACATATATAATATATTATTTATTAGCTTTATATGGTGAATATTTATTTTAGACGTTAATTACAACTCTCCAATAAAATAAAGCTGCAGTGTAATAGATAGGTAACAAAATGTATTTTATAGAGATTATATGCAACATGGCATGGTTAACTATATATTCAAAATGATCGTTTATAGTATTTTTCAAAATTAAATCAAAAATGTGTAAAATATGTATGACTTATGAATGTTGATGTGAAAGTGTGCAATTTTATGAAAATCGTAAATATTATTATATTAGCTATGGTCGAGTGGTCGAAACATGTATTTTGGCGCACGAGGTCCCAGGTAGCAAATGAGGTAGCTAATGATATTTTTCTAGCTGGTGGCAAACGGTCTCTGGTGCAAGCCGGCCATAATTATCAAACTCATCCAATATTTTAGTATCTATGCTTATCGTAAGTTTCAAAAACCATCTTCGACTCCCTTAATATGTGAAGGTGCAAGCCTAAAGTATGTTAGAGAATAGAGTTTGAGAAATTAAGAGGATGTATAATTGTTAATTTATTTATATATAATTGATTATATCTATACTTATATTATATCTACGGTGAAAACTGCAGAGAAAGCTACAAAAATTACTTACTTTAAAGTTCAATTAAATTAATTATATATATATTAAATTTAGTATAAATTTAAAAACTATTTTCACGTAAAATTTATTTTTATCTTTCAAGCAACGGTTTAATATAGATAAACTAATTTTCTAAATATCTATATATTGTTCTTTCAAAAGTGAATCGGTGATTTTTTTTAAACTTTAAAAGAAATGGAATGTTTGGTGTCTAAGGGAAGTTTATTATATAGTTTTTGACCAATATTTAATAATGAAGATTGTGTTAGTTTTCTATGCATTAGAAGTATACTTATATATAGGTGTGTGTATATATATATATATATATATACATTACCCAAGTCTGAAAATTATTATATATACCTTAATACCTAGGTAGGTAGGTATATAATATACTAACATTGTATCCACTTTAAGAGTGTTAGATACAAAAACACGCGCGGTACCTATAGGTACTTTAAAAATGTATACAAACTATAAATTATATGCAGTCGACTCTCGATAATTTGAAGTTGGTGGACTTATGAAAAATTTCAAATTACCGAGAGTTCGAATTACTTAGTTAGTTATAAAAAAATGTTTGTTTTTTTTTTTTTTATAATTATCAAACATTTCAGAAAATTAGATGATATTATAGCTATTTATTGTTTTTAAAATGTAAATATAAAATTATTATTATTATAAAATAATATATTAAATTATTATTATAAAATATTATTCTTTTTGGTAGAAAACAGTAATTAACTGAGAAAAACGGGATGCCCAACTCTTTGGTGAATGATTTTGCTTTTTTCTTTTAGTAAGAGGCCACTCACGGGCACATTTTACCCTCTGCATTACCTAACCCTATTGTACTAGATACTTTTCTAATCTTGGATGCTCAGCTTTACTGTTTCGTTTCCTACCACCGCTTTATGATGTAGCAAAGATTTTAATTTTGTCCTTCAAAATGGTAATCAGCGTACTTAAAGGAATGTTAAATGTCTTGGCCATGTCGGTTTTTTGTCCCCTCTTTCCACCGCTTCAATCAATTGCTTTTTTTACAAAATCGTCAAAGATTTGTATTTTTTTTAAATTAGTGCACTTATCTCAAGAACTTTACTTTACAACCAACAAAACAAAACTAAAATAAAAATACAGTCGGCTTTCGACGAGTTAAAATATGACAAGAGACGATTAAAATATAAAAATGTTTACGACAATAATTCTAAAGTTAACGAAATTAATTAGCGATAAAATAACGAAAAGATTATAAGAAATACATTTAGTGAAAACACTTCGAATTTCCGAGCGTTGAACGGATGAAATTTCGAATTGTCATGTGTTAGTGGCCAGTTTTCCAAAATTCAATTTCGAATTACCGAGTGTACTTCAATTAATTGTTTTTATCCGAATTACCCAGAGATTTTCAATAGAACGAACATTTACTTCGAAATACTGAAAGGTTTAAATTATTGAATGTTTGAATTATCAAGAGACGACTGTACATATATATAATATCTATTATATCTAAATAATATATCTAAATATTATATCTAAATCTTGAATTTTCATTAAATATCTTTAAAATGTCCTATATTTAACTCCTTAAAAACGGTCGATATCCAACATTCAAAAGACATTTTGAAAATTATAAAAAAAATACTTTTGGTGATAATACAAAACATAGAATACCTAATAATAATATACATATAATAATTTAATATAATAATACCTAATTATAAAAATAAAACGTACAAAATGTGGACACTATACCTATATATTATTATATTAGATAGGTATATAATGACTCAAATCATAGCTGCATTTTTAGACCCTTAAAGGTGTATGTGTAGGTATAATGTTATGTAACTCGTTTGGACACCAAAATTTTAAATAGTTGTATAGTATGTTTGAGTATATCGAACATTTTAAGTACCATAGTTAAGGTTTAAAGTTGGAAAAAATGGACAGGGGATCGTGATATCTGTATCATTTTGAGGTTTATGCCCCCTGAAAAAACTAAAATGGTCATATATATATTAAAAATTCCTAATTCAAAATCAAAAGCCTTTCGATTATTCGGATTTTTTCACCGCAAAAATTCAATAACAAATTTTAAAAAGGGTCAGTTTTGGAGAACTACGAAGGAAAGAGATATAATTAAAAATAGTTTCATGAATCTATTTTTTTTCATATATAAAACTACGATTATAAAAAATTTTTAACGAGAAAAAAATTTTTTTGGCCAACTTGGGTGTATTTAGACGAATCTTTTAGAGAAAACGTTCAAAGGGACGCATTATTCTATTCAGTGTCCTGCAACCGGTTTATCAAAATTACAAAATATATTATATATATAGATATATTATTGGTGATCTATATCGCGATGTATTCAAACAGATATTCTGATTATTTTTTAGATAAAGCTACACGGTGCCAAAACAACTTAAACCCAAAAAAATTAGATTATGAAAAAAAATGTATCTAAAAACCGTTTCATTCGAAACTTATATAATAATAAATGTATGTATACGTACCAGATTTCAAATATCATCTCAGCGTAATATTTTCTCCCTTTATATACATATGTTTGTGCCAATACTCATATAGGTATCACAGAGGACGATGGTGCAACAGCGTATTCTCGTCAAGTTTTCCATTTCTCCGCGACGTCTTCGTCGGGCACGAGTTTTATAAAAATTATTATATCGCGCGCCAAATGCCGAAGACGGAGCTTTGTCGTGACCGGAACGGTGGTGGCGGTGGCGCGGCGGAAGAAAACCACACGTATACCACGGTTTATATACCTATGTATAATGATGTATAATACACGCACGTGAACGAGAGTATATACCGCGCTGAGGGGAGGGCACCAGCGGTACAATATTGCAGTATACCAGTGCTAGTGGACCGTTGGCCGCGGTTGGCTGGTGGGCGTGCCATGGCTCGGCCAACCGTGACGCGCGCCGGACGTCCGGGGGTGGCAGCTCATCGTCCCCCCCATCGTCGCGGTACACCGCGGTGGCGGCGGCGGTGGTGTCCGGCGTGCATACGCACTACTCGGCAAACGACGTGGCGGGCGTGATGACGACTACGACTGCTACAGCAAAGACGACGACGACGGTGGTGGTGCGTGCGTGCGGCCCGTGAACGGATAGAGACGATAATATTTTTTCGAGTTGTTTTTATTGCGGCGAACGTCCCCGCGCTCGGGTTTGTTGTCGCTGCGTTGTTTTCATTGCAAACATTCCGTGAAAAGGCCGTTTTCTTGCGTGTGAAAGATACCTACCGTATAATATATACCTGCACCTATATACGGCCGTCCACTAATTGAATCCGATCAAAAAGGCGGAAAAAATCGATTTTCCTTCTTTTATATTATTATTGTTTTTGTCGCGAACTGCACCCGCCACTGTAGCGTTACATTATATTATATTTTGTCATGCATACGCTGTTCGGCGACCAAAACGCGTACTACCGGACCGGCATGTACCCGGGCACGTCTAACCCGGCCGCGTATCCAGGCGCGTACGAACAGTACGCCCGGTACGGGTACAACCCGGCGGCCGGGTACCAGGCGTCCCACCATCACCACCATCACGCGGTGTCGGCGGCTGCGGCCGCGGCCAAGGACATGGTCAAGCCGCCCTACTCGTACATCGCGCTGATCGCGATGGCCATCCAGAACGCGGTGGACAAGCGGTGTACGCTGAACGGCATCTACCAGTTCATCATGGAACGGTTCCCGTATTACCGGGAGAACAAGCAGGGTTGGCAGAACTCAATCCGGCACAACTTGAGCTTAAACGAGTGTTTCGTTAAGCAGCCGCGTGACGACAAGAAACCGGGCAAGGGTAGCTACTGGACACTGGACCCGGACTCGTACAACATGTTCGACAACGGGTCGTATCTGAGGCGCCGGAGACGGTTCAAGAAGAAGGACGCGCTCAAGGAGAAGGAGGAGGCCATCAAGCGGCAGCAGGAACTCATGTTGAAAAAGGTCACGGAAGAACAGTGCAAGTTGCTATTGCACGGCAGCAAGGAACTCATGCAGGTCGATTGCAACAAGCAGCCGAAAAAAGAGCCGGGCGTCCAGCCAGCGTCACATCAGTCGGCTGGCAACGGTGACCCGAACGCGCCACCGACGTCTGGCAATAACTCGGCGTCCGCACCACCGCCACCGCCTCCTCCACCGCCCGCGTACCATCAACACCATCATCACCTACAGTACGACAACGACCAGCAGGACGACTCGACCTCGACCACCGCAGCAGCCGCAGCCGGTAACAACGGACACCACCTGCACCATCACCACCACAGGTACATGACCACCACAGCCGTGGCCGCGGCAGCCGCCGCCGCAGCAGCCACCGGTGACCATCACCACCATCACAGCGATGAGTTCGTCTCGCACCATCACCAGTACGTGGCCGCTGCCGCCGCGGCCGCGGCCGGCCACCACCGGTCACCGGGCTGGTATAGCGCCGATCCATCCGACTTTTTCGACGCCGTCGTTCCGAACCCCGTGGCTGCGGCCACGGCCGCCAGCTGTGGATTCCGCAACTCTCAACACACCGCCCCCGGTACTCACACACAGCTACACAACTACTATCAGCAACAGCAACAGCAACCGCACGATGGAGGCACTTCGGTCAAGTTCTCGTCACAACTATAACGTAAGTATATATTTTATACATTATAATATAATATTACGTTATAAATTTATAGTAATAACAAAAAATATCTACTAGTTTTAATTGGCCAACTTAGAACAAAACAACTTTAGATCGATCTTTTTTTTTCAATAAATTTTCCCACTTTTAAAATGCAAATTTTAAGCTAAAAATTATATTTGTAGATACGTCCATTAATAAAGTATTAATTCATGAAACTAAATGAAATCTATATTTATATAAATAGTAAACTAAGAATATTCTGGTCACAGTTAGATTTTACCTTGATTTTTACTTTTCAAACTTGATTTTGACTATTATAGATTGAATCTAAAAATACTCACCTGTTCAATTTGAAAAAATCTTTCTTATAAATCAGCGTTGTATAATACATAATAAATATATATATATGTATTTGGTCAGTTTACATTACGTCGTCTAAAAATTCTCAGCAGATTTCTCATATTATATACGCCTATAATTGAAAACATATTTATACGGCCAAAATTATCTCGTTCTTAAACCGAATTTTGATTTATTAAATTACGAATTGGATAAAAATAATATATAAGTAATTTATTATATACCAATAGGTACATATAAAGGAATTATCTCATACCTATAAAAATATATATATATTATATACTATAGGTACCGCGTAGATTCTTACTCTTCTGAGTCATCTCATTGATGAACATAGCTATACATAATTAACTCCAATTTACATCGGAAATAGTATGCACGTGAATCAGTTATTAATAAAATTGTTTAGATTAACGATTATTGCACAACAGATTAATTATTATATGTTTTACATAGATTGTCGATAAAAATAAATAAAATTCATATTAAAGAATTTGTATAAATACTTTATTATACGATAATATAATAACAAATATATGTTTACCATTTTACCATCGTAATAATAGCAACTATTAAATCTATAGGTATATAAATACAAACTTAGGGGAATGGTCTAATGGTCTCTAAAATGGCCATGCTAAAGAAAATTATTTCGTCCTACTCATGAACTTTTTTTCTTTATAAAATAATGACTTTTAGAATATAATATATACTTGAATAACTTATGTACCTATCATAGAAAAATAATATTTTAACTTATAAATTTAATTTAAAATATACATGTAATGATTACGTCAAGTCTTTTGGTCGAAAAAAAGAAAAAATAATTGTTAACAGAAAAAATAATGAACATAATTGTAAATTCAAGAAGTCCCTTGCTCCACACAAAATCTAAAACCTATAAGGTTTTTTAATATATTTTAGTTATCAATCAATAAAAATTAAAAACCTATGGTCAAATTAATTTGTCAGTCAATCAAAATTAAATCATATAGTGACCATTTTGTCCTTTTCTAAATGTTTATTTTATGTTAATTTAAAAAAAAAAAAAATATTCCTGTTCACTAATTATTATTAAACTTGAACCAATTTTATAATAACTACTTAGAAATATGTACAAAAAAAAATGATTGAGATAGTTTAAAGACTTTATGGATATGAATATAATTATTTACACTAACATACTCTAATATTAATTTAAAAAAATTTAATTTTTTTATCAATCGCAAACGATGGAAATTCTCATTATTAGTGGTTAATCAATCGATAAAAATGATAACATAGAATATAATTTATGTGATTCATACAACTGACAATACTATATGAAAGAAATAAAAGACATGATCACTTACTCATATTTACCTGCTATGGCCACTTTAGACACCTTTTCCCTGTATCCTATTTTATATTAAAACTCTAAAGTCACATAAATTGGTCTTTAAGTTCATATACATATATTCTTATAAATCACAGCTGTATTCGACATTTTTGTAATGATTTAATTATTTACGTTTAAATCCAAACGAATTTAATCCGAGGGCCGTGAATTGATCATTACTGACATGTCTATATATATATATAGCTATATAATTTTAAATCCCATATAATAATTTATATATTAATTGACATTCTATTTATTTTAACATCAAGATAGAAAGTTAAAGTTAAATTATAAGGTAACGAGTTAAGTACTTCTTTACAATGTTAATTTTTTACGTAACAAAAGTTAATTTTTTTCAGTTAATTATTTTTTTATTTCTGCTAAGTTAAATATCGTATTGTTTTATATAAAATATGTAATACATATAAAGAAAATTATTGTTAAAGCAAAATAAATAGACGAAATAGAATATAATGAAATATAAATAAACTAAAATGTTTGACATTTGATTTAAAAACAATTCAACTTAATTTTAACTTACTTTTTCCTATACCTATTATTAATACGACGAATTTGTAAATCGAGGCATACGATCATATATTATATATGTACTGTATAGATAGGTAAATTTAAGGCAAATTTAATTATAAAAATATTGAACGTAAATTTATTTTGTTTGGCCAATTTAGTCTATTTTCCTTACATTTTTTACGCCTTTAATTTCCAATGTCACTGCCTTTTAAACGTTTGAAATTACTATAAATAATAGTTATATGTGAATATAAATTTACATATTTAATTATAATCACGAAATAAGACTATGATAACTAATTAACCGTATATTTGTTTATAAATTATTTTGGTATATTATTCATCATTCGCCACTCTTTTGCTCCACAACAATATAAAAATAATTTATACGAATTTCACGCATAAAATATCAACTTCTTCCAATATTCAAAAATAAGTTAAAACAATACCTTTAATTATTCACGTAATTGTAATTTAAAGAAAATGATGTTTTTTCCAGCATGCTATTCATTTGAGCAAATTTTTTACTTAACAATTTATATAGGTACCGTTTGAACGAACATAATTAACCCGTTTAAATGAGTATTGACACGCCATATCATATTAACTCACGAGGATGAAAGAATATTAACACAGGTATGCATATCGAATGCAACGACCATTTATCCCTCATAATTCGATTAAAACCCTCCTCCAAATTTAACGAAATATCTATCTTAAAAATGGATTGATTTAAACGTATATTTACATAAAAAACTAATTTAACCACTTAAAAAAATGTAAACGAATTTCAGTCCACTAACTAATTGTTATCCTATACAGTCTTTAATATTTAAGCCCTTCATTAGTGAATTTAATTTTGAATGAAGGTTTATTTCACCTAAAAAAAAAATGTTTTAGATTAAAAAGTAGATACTTTCAAAGTTCAGGTGAAGTTTTACTTCACAATTATTTAAACACAATTTTCGTTATCTGTATTTTTACTAAAATTAGTATATATTTTTTATTCATTTTCAATATTTTAATATTTTTTCGATTAAATTTCAATAAAGTAGTAACTAACTTGACCTCTTTATTTTTAATAATATTTTAAATGTCAGTAAATAATATATAGAATGGGTAATCTAGGTAATCAATATCTGTTGCTCAAACGATTGCCTGATTCATTTACAGGTGAAAATAATTTCACTCACCCTGCAAATGACAGACGCTGTTATTTTTACTCTAATAACGGTACACGTACTACTGTGAAATTTCGCTCAAACGGTATATTATTATGCTCGTACTCATCAAAATGTATAGGTGAAACTTAAAGTTTTGATTTGGATAAAGTTGGAGAAATTTAAGTAAAATAAGACCGTGGCTTAACTAATTTATATAATATTGTATATACGCATACGACTGACTTTTTTCAACCAGTTTTCACTAAATTAGTAAACTTTTTAACATGCGATTTTGAAGAAGCTAATTTTAGTGTTATAGGTCTTTACATATCGGCTTAGGGCATTTATGCTCAAATGATACGATTTTTGAGTCAATTGGCGATTTTTTATTTTTTTTTTTTTCTGTAAATAACGCATTTTACGTATTCTTAATTTGAAAGAAAAAAAAAAATCGATTTTTCACACTTATTTCTCTCGTCCTGTCCCTACATCTATCCCGTCTAATGCAAGCCAATCGCCGCGTGGCGAACCCTCGTCACCGGAGCGGTACGGTTGACAATGACAATAATTATTAGACGACACACTGTAGCGGCCGCGGTATATTATATTAAATGTGTCACGAGTCGCGCGCGGAATATAATATGCGTGTACTGTATATAAGTAGGCGGCATATATTATAATATTAGTCCCCAATAGAGTGCTGACATATGTTGTTTTACACTATCTGTATATGACTTTATACCAAACATATATTATATATACATATATATATATATACAATATATACACAGGACGACGACGGGGAAAGAGCTGTCAGACGAACAAATTGTACTCGTCCCGTGTGAGAAGCCAGAAAGACATCGGTGAAGATGATCGCGGCTAAACAGGAAGAAGACCAAAAAAAAAAAAAAAAAACCAAAACCAAAAAAAAAAAAAAAATTCACCAAAAAGACACGAACCACATGGGGTCCCTTCTGTATAGCTGCTGCATGGCTGCTGTCAAACTCGCCGGAGAAAACGTCCGACTAGGCTTATCAGGTGATGGGCGTGTGTGTCTATCGAACGGCTTGTCCATCGCGCTTGTGTGTGTGTGTGTGTGTGTGTGTGTGTTTGTACGTGTGCGTGTTTGTACATTTTTTTTTTTTTTTTTATTCAATTTTTTCATTTTATATAATATATTATATATATATATATATATGCCACACGATGTTATTTGAACATTTAATAGATTCTCTGAGTGATATTAAATAATATATAGTTACACATTGTACAATCACGTTAATTACTTCCCATTAAGAAAACAGAAAAAAAAAATTTTATCCGATCACGGTATATTATGATATTATGTATACATAGTACATACACATGTGTACTGCGTCATGTCATAATATACGGTTATTATTGTTGAATGAACGGGTTGACTAAGAGTTATCGCGTGCGTTCATTCACATCATAATATTATATACAGTCGATATACATATAATATAGTCAAAGACGTCCGTAAACGATTTTTCCCTCTGAATCATCGTCCCTATATCTGTTTGTAAATATCATAATCCGTGTATGAATGGTCTCCATTTCGATATAAAAAAAAATAAAGTATATTATATACATATAACATGTAGGTATATCGTACTACCATATTATATAATATACATATGATAATATATGAATAACGATTCGTTAAAAATTGTTTATATTATTATTCTGTGACTGTATTGGTGAAAAATAAGTCAATCTCAAAATAATAATAGACGTTGAGTTTCAAAGTTCTATTATAAAATGAAAATGTATTTGAATGCATTTCTGTCCACAATTTGACACTGAAAAAAAGTGATATAAGTAAAGTAAATAATTTGGAATTTTATCAAAATGTAACGTTTGTCCTTTTCTCGCACCAATATAGCCACGGTATTGTTTTCGTCCTCCCGGTCAACAATACAACATAACATTGAGAATATATACGATTTAATTCTTTTGACAAAATATAATATATTGTAGTTATTTCCCCGTTTATATTGTATACATTCGATTCAATCTTGTTTGACTTTTATTATTATTTTTCTGCAGTATACGCACTTATAATATTTCTGTGTGTAAAACTTCATAATATAATATATACATAAATTATATTTATTACGTATCTCGATTTGTATATACATACTCCTTTATGAACAATTTTACTATTACTTTAATTATAATTATTCTTTTGTTGTAAATTGTATGTATTATATAAATAGTTTGTAAAAATCTATACGATTATTGTGTTGTATGTACCTTCCCGTTACTTTTTATACCTTCAAACGAGTTTTACATCAATATTAAATAGTAAAATATATTTTGGCATATTATGTAGACTATTCAATTTTTAAAAATATTGTATACCTATAAGTTGTATATAAGTACAACGTATAGTGTGTACAATACTTTTAGTTAAATCATAATTAATTTCAACGTATCTACCTACTTTGTACTTATTTTAAAGTTCAAAAATAGTTTAATTTTAATTTTTGATTTACCTAATATAAAATATAGATATATATAAAACATGCGTTTTTTTTTTTACTTTATAGAATATGAAAACAAACCAAATACGATAACGGATATATAGGTTTAATTTATAAAAAGAAAGTTTTGATAAGAATCAATCATTTTTTTGGATGTAACTCTTTTTTTTTTTTTACTCTACTGTAGATATTTTCATATAAAACAATAAGACAAATCTTTTAGCTTATAAAATAAACAGAAACACGCGGGGTTCATTATCTATATATATTATATGGTTTGTTTTTTATGTAAAATTCGTTTGTCGAGTATATATATATATATATATATATATACCAATCAAGAAACGGTATTATAATAATATATTATGCAACACGCGTTTGTAATATTGTATAATTTCGTACATATTATTACATAAATGCATATTATATTAATATATCGTCGAAATGTACAATACGGTTTTAATCATATGTAAATAATTTCCTATATATGGTATACATGTTAATATGTAAACAAAAATATACAATTTCAAATTTGATTAATATATAATATATGCATTATGTATAATATACGATTGTTTTAATCATTTTCTTGCCCCAATTTCAGTTAGTTATATAATATACATGGTACACTTTATCCAATAGTTTGGGAATTGGAATTTTGGGATTATTCTGGCGTTTTTCTGATAGCCAAAAACTGATATAATTAAATTAAACTATATATTTGTGTAAAGTATTAACCATGAACCGAAAGTAAAGTTATCCATATAACATACTATAGGTATATCATTTTTTAGCATCATCTATAAAACTCAGTTATCTATATAGATATAAATACAAGCAATGACATATTTACGAATAAACAAGTGGGAAAATAATTTTCATTGTCTTGTACGCAATACATATTTGATTTTTTAACTTTTTTTTCGAAGGGGTATTTAAGGATAGATTATCACCTCCTGATATAAAAATGTATAACCTTATTTATAAGTAGCTTATTTCTCCATAATTTGAGTACTATTTGACTAGGTATTTTGATTTTCGTTGAATAAAACTTGATTTACTTAAGAGGACCCACACCCGATTTTTAGGATTTTTGTTAATTTTTAAGACATTTTAACAAAAATAAAAATCTACTAATAAAACATGTTTAAATATATTTTAAAGTAATTTGTAAGTACCGCCGTGTCAGTAGTTGACTAGTATATTTTAGTGCTGTGTACTCACGATATTTGTACAAAAAAACAAATAAAAAAATGTTAAAATGGTTTTAGAGTTAGTATATCAATAGAAGACAAAATAAACAGGGTTTTACGCTACTTATATTATTGTAGGTACAAAACATATTATTTCATTTTTTTTTGTTAACTAATATTACACAAAATATTGTCCTTAATATTGTATAATAAATATTTTTTACTATAAGTCATTTTAAGAAATGTTTTCATTTATATTTCATAGACCTTTTTTTACTCTATTGAATATTTAGGTCGGGTATTCTCTCCTCTTAATGAAAATGATTCTAATATCGTAATAATATGATCTTTCCTAAATACAATCAAAATTATATACTTTTAGCAATTTAACAATTCAAAGTAAACCAATATTTAATATTATAAATACTTGTATACATAAACCTTGTAAGTACTAAATATATACTAATAACTCATTATAGTTAAATCTTTTAAAATCTTTTTTAAATCAGTTTCAAATTATTTTTTTTTTTCGTAATAATAATTATTACTCAGATAATAATAATACACATTTTATTTTTCTAACTTAAAAGTAAAAATTTTAATTTTAAAAGCGGCAAACTAATTATTTTAAACAGAAAATGAAAAAATGTCAAAGGACGATACATTTTTCTAATCTCCTTTCTAAATATGCCACTGGATATATAGGTAATAAAAAAAAATCAAATAACGTACAAAAATACATTTAAGAAGCCATTTAATAAGCCAGTTTTTTAATTTTGACTTGGGAATAACATAGAAACTTTTTCTAGGTCTAAAAGCTATAATATTATGCAATATTATTTTTTAATTTTTTTTCGCAAAAACTATCGGATTATAAACGATGCTGATTCCCATCACTATAGCAATTTTATAAAAATATCGTCTATAGGTACCTATATAAAATAATTAAGGGCTTCTTTAGTCTATTTCGGGTCGTCGTGGCGTATACGTCCGGTCGTCGAATATTATCAAACCGAATGGAAATAAATCCGTCGTCGTTTCCGATGGTCCACTGATTGCCAGATGTGTCGTCGACGGTAAATTTAAAACGCCGCCGTCATCACCAGCCGGCCGTCGTTTTCGGATCAAAAAGAAACGATCACGGACGACTGTCAACAAGTTTTTCGCACTATGCTTGGAGGGAATCAACGTATATTACAATATATATTACGGTGTGCTGCAGTAGGTACATAAAATATTAATTATTATTACGTATACATCAAACAGTCGACTTTTATAAATATATTCACCAAAGCTCACTGAAATAATATCGTACCTACTATATATATAAGTACATACATATATATCGGACAAATTTACGATCCCTATTTACCGCCATGGACTCGGCCGGATGGTAATGACATATCCCGTTTGCTCCAAATATCCGCAGACGATTTTGTATATAGCCCATTTATATGTACCAAAAATAAAAAAGTTCATTTTAACATATATTTAACCATATTGACTTTTTATGCTTTTATACTGTAATAACTAATAATATTGTTCTCAAATAAAAGAAATATTCGCACTATAAAGCTATATATTATGTTTCAATTAATATAATGATTATTTAATTTTTTATCTAGCAGTAAACATTTTAAATAATATCAAATGGATAACATATTAAACATATATTATGTGTATTATATACAATATATATTATATTATAATATTAGAAAGTATAATGTACGAATGTGATAATAATTAAATTGTGGTCAATGATCTATTAATTATTATGGTAACAGCCCGTGGCATGTGGTGAGTAGTATACGAGCAGTTCATATTGTATATAAATATAGTTATAAAAAAATTAATATCACTGTTTTTTAGTGTAGGTACATTAAATATGTTGAATTTAACTAACAAACTAAAAATAGTATCTATTACAGAAAAAGGTTTTAAAAATATATTCGATGCAAAAGTCTATAAGATTAAAACAAATACTTTTGATACATTATGCAAACGGGTAATTCACAATATTACAATCGTTGGCGAATCATGAATAGTGCTAGAGGGTATCCAAAAGTTTTTTTTTAACACCTCCAGAACACTATTGTTATAAATTCGTAGTAAATTTACATTTATTGCTGTTCGAAAAAATTCTATAATGCCTTATGTTTCTTTTTACATTTCAAAAGTACTTAATAATAATATAACTATGATTTCAAGGCAACAGTGTAAACATAAATGATTATTTTCCAAAAAAATTTTAATCCGATTATGACGTTTATTGGTATGTTACGAATAAAAAAGGACGAAAACTATATATATGAGCCAAGATAAATTCAATTAACTCATAGTTTTATACATTTAATAGATATGATATATGATTGAATACGATAAATATGAATGAGTTAAAATATCTGCTAATTAAAATTATTTGAATCTTAATTTGTGAATGAAATTCCCATCATAATTAATCGTTGAATTATAACCATTGAACAGACTCAAGGTGTTTTTTTATTCAAATTTTATTCAAATAACTGATTTAAAATTTTTATTTTACACTTTTTAAAGTATTTAATATTTTTATAATATTATTAACGTTTTAACATCATAAATATGTTTTTAGTGCATTTTCAAGTTTTTTAGGTCTAAAATTAGGGGGCACTTTAACAATATTCCCTCCTCTCCCAATGGTCACTTTATCATTTGTATGCTGGAATGGAACGCTGATTTTTAAACCAAAACCAATACGTCCTCAATTTTTTTTCAATTCAACTACTAATTATATCTAATAATAATAATATTTTTAATTAAGAGAAGAGTTCGAACAAATTATGCATCTATATATTTAGTCTAGATTCGATATATATTTACTTTGGTGTACTCCCAGATGATTTTTCTAGATGCGACACTATAATTACGAACCTTGACCCAGTGTTATAGTATGAAGATCTATATACGAAACTTAAAATATTTTGAGTCAATATAACCGTCATTACTGGATCCATCTCTGCAGCTGTAGCATTATATAGTGTAATTATATAATTTATGTAACAATTTTCTGTTTTGTTTTTCTTAAACGAGCGCACGCGGACACAATAAATTGTCAGAGTTTAATCCGACCATAAATACGCGCCGTATAAATAACGTTGGCGCTCCAGAGAAAAAGACTCATATTTTTTATTTTTGTCGTATATACACATATATAATAATATATTCTGAAAATAATAAAGACTGGCATAGTTCCTATATATATATATATATATATATATATATTATAATGCTTACTATGTATACAACTTAACGGCATAACTCGATTAATATATCGTTTCGGACGTTTAAAACTCTGTACGAATATATTATAATAATGTGCAAAACAAACATTTAAATATAATTATTATAATGCTCGTATTTTATGGAAACCGTGTGTTAAAGTTGCACTGCTGTAGAAGACAATATTATAATATATATATTTAGGTAATATGTTCGTGCTTATTAAATTATTTACAAATGACATGTGATTATAAGAAATAACAATAGTTTTCATCCCCATAACACGATATATATTCTTACGAACTAAACTTTCACAAAACACGAAAACTTTTCTATTACTGAAATTTTATTTCACATATAAATGTTGTTCGATTTCTGATACGACTCGTCTATAATACTTGTATTACTCCAATATTCATTTATACGACTTTTGGTCTTTAGGTTCAAATCATGAAAACATTTATCTACATATCCAATATTTCTATAGTGTGTCCAATATGTCCAATAATTTAAATGTTTGAAATATGTTTGAATAACGAAATGTGAGTAGAGAACCAAAACCTAGCACTAAATCATGTTCAATTGAAAATTTAATCGATATTTCTGTTTCATGATTATCCAGATGTTCATCTTGATACAACAGTTTAGAAACAATTTCCGCACTAAGTTTAGACTGAAATATTTTCAGGGGTTAATATATAAACGCAAGAAAACTAACTCAATCCCTCTACCTTTTGTCAGTACTTAATACATGCTCCATTTGAAATTTTCTCCAAAATATACACTGATGTGTTTAGAGTTGGATAAAAATAATTTTCTTTTATAAAAATTGTAATTGTGACTAATGACAAAGAACAGATTCAATAAAAATGCATTAATCTGCTAATATTTTTTGGTGTGCATTTCAATAGTGATAACTAATAACTGATATCATGAGAAACTATTTTTATTTTTCGAACGAATTCAAAATAAATGGCCTGGGTTTAATTAAACCATATATATATATATATATAATATCTTATATTTTATAACAAAATAGAAGCAATTTTATACACTTAGACTACCTAACTTTTCTTTAAAATGTTCAAATTTACTTCAGGTTTTTTACAACATTCTTTACATTTATTTTATGGGAAAAATGTACAATATCCTCGATATTCTATTTCCATTTTAGCCTTTTTAGGAATACGCAAAACAATTGAGAAGCCCTCTATCATATTTTTCTACTTTAAGTCCCGAATACTTATATTGTAAAATAATATTCAAAATATTACTCATATAATATTCCCTGCACATAATTTGTTATTATACGATATTGACTGTTGTTTATATGTATACATAGTTAGTAGGTATATTAGTTATAGTATACCGTAGATTACACGTGTCGAACGTTAGTCAAGTTATTATGCAATAATAATAAATGTTATTACAAATTAATTTGTATGACAGCTTATATTAGAATGTTTTTACTAGGTCTTTACTTTTGATTAAAAAAAATAAACCGGAATTGCCACTGATCCAGGTGATTTACTGCAATACAAACTACCTTAATGTTTTTCCCGCGAGGAAAGGGTAGTGATGAATGAAAGGATCTGAGTATATTTTAAATTATATAAACGATTAGAAGATACCAGTTATAAAAGAAGATTCTGAGGGACCGAAATTTCTATGCACTGTAATAAATATCCATTGCACAAACAAGTATATGAATATAACAAAAATATATAAAATTTTAGTTTTAATAGAGATCTATTCTAAGCTTACCAATCTCACTTTTCATTCCTCATATTTTTTTTCTCATTTTCACTATAAATAGATTTCCAAAATGTTATTGATTGTGATTTATTTAACTCACCATTTGATGACCCTTGACTTAGATAATGGCAATGAAATCCCAAGGTGCCATAGTTCCTTCTACAACGTTATTAATGAAGTACGAGTATGTTATAATATGTATAACTCTAACTATACACTTTTATCTCAATTTATTTTCTTTACAATGTAACAAAATAAAATAAGGCGTACATGCGCGTTGATAACTTTCACTTCATATATATATATTACAGAGTGTACATACGCATAACTGATATGTCTGCGGGGTTTATTGTCGTAAAACCGTCGGCTATACAGGGACTAGAATGAGGGTGAGGGAGTCATATTATTCCATTCGGATTGTCTTCTATCCTTATACCCTTAAAAACGATGAAGGTAGCTCTAGGGGGCTGTGTATCATAAAAAGGGATCGAGCTGGAAAAAAAATAGAAAGAGACGACACGTATACTGCAACTATATACGATGACAGAGAGGAAAAAAAGGGCCAAAACCCGTTCAACTGCAGCGGAGCAGTAGGAAGAGGAGAAGGATGCTGCCCATCCTGCGCACTCCCACAAGCGAATCGTCCCGCGGAAAATGTTTTCAAAGACAACAAAAGCTCTCCTAAGCAATTAATAACCTCTCGTCTGTTTGTTTGTCTTGCATCACCAAAGTTCCGGCCACGGGAAAATGGCATTGCTCAGATACAAAAGTAAGTATATATATATATATATATATATATATATATGTATATATATATATATGTATATATATATATATGTATATATATATATACACGCTTTATTGTACACCATAAACTGGGGTAACATTGTCCCATTTTTTTATTTTTATTTTTATTTATAAGATTTTTATGACCCAATTTAGATAAAAATTTAAAATTTAAAAGTTAGAACTTTTATCTACTCAATCATGAATAGAATTATAAATATTACAGTCCATAGATCCATAAGATTCTTCTAACACTAAATTGTTTTATTTATTTTGGACAAAAATTACTCAAAAATGGATTAATTATACATTTGCTTAAACCCATTGAAAAATAAGTATTTTAAAAATTTGGCCAATATTAAACTTGTTATAAAAAAACAGCCAAAGTTATGTATTCCTTACCAATTAAAAATGTTTAAAAAAATGACAAATTTTATTGATTGTTATATTCTGTTCACAAATAAATAAGACAACTAAACAGAATTGTCTATTTTATTATTAATTTAAATAAACATAATCGATATATTTATTATTATTGTTATTATTAATTAAATTAAATAAACAACTTTTTAGTGATTAAATTATCAACTTATTCCAAACATCAATATCTAATAGGTACCTAAATAACGATGGGTCAAAATTACCCCAAATCTTAGAAAAAATATCACCAAAATGGTTATACATATTTATAGAAAAAAATTAAGAGAAAATTATATTCTAAAACATATCCTATTTATATAGTAAACTAACTATATGAAACAGTACACTTGCCGATGTTCAGACTCGATCATGCGTTGAACGACTGTATACAATAGTTGTCATGTATGATAGGTACTTATAATATACTTAATTTGAATGTTTACTGAAATCGCTGTAATATGAAGTTAAATACTCATAAACAGATACACATCTGATTATGTATCGAAGCCAGTAATATTATCTAAAGTATAGTATATTTTAGGTTCTGAACCAAGCGGAAACTGTATTCGTTTTAGACAGTTTTGTGTTTTTTTTATGTCTACACCCAAAAATTGTATTGGAAGGAGTAGTCTAATATTGTTACATGCTTACTCTATTTCCGATATTAAATTGCATATGATTAGTACTCTTAAGAAATCATTTTTCAATTTTTTTAAAAAAATTTTAGTTAAATGCGTAAGAAAAATTAACCAAAAAATTAATAAATATAAACTTATGGTTTAATGAAATATATTTGTATATCACTTAGCTATATTTTTGATTTTTACTTAAAAATATGCAAACTCGTAGAAGTCCCTGACCTTATTAATAATATAATTATTTAAAGATTATACAGTATATAATATTTGAAATTATAAAAAAAATATATATCTTTAAATATATATATATATATATATATATATATTAGGTGGTCCTTAACTATAAAGATTAAAATAAATTGAAAAATTAATACTCATGGGCTCCAAATTTTGTTTAGTATACTTATAAGATAATTTCGGTAAAATTTGAATTTGATAAGTCAACCCCTTCAAGTGCCTCAAAGGGGTTAAAGTTTTATGATAAGGGGGTGAATTTTAAATTGTACCGGTATTTTCTTAAATTTTATATTTTTTTAAAATTTAGAGTCTAAATGGTACACTAAACATAGTACATTTCGATTTTCCCGGTACATTCCTTGGGATAGAAGAAAAACTTTCTTTTATACGGTGTATGTAGGTAGTTATATACTGTATACATATACATATACAATGCATACAATATATAATATACTTACTATGTACTATACATAACTATATGTAATTCAACAAAGTATGTATCTGGCAAAAATAAATGGCATGTTTATTCGGATAATATACTATAATATAGATATGGTAACATTATAAAATTAAAAAATTAAACTGTAATTCAAATGAATAAATTGAATTAAATTATACATTTTTTATTTCTACATTTGATCTTCAATGTAATGTTGACATAGGTGCTGAGTATATAATTAATATTAAGAATTATGTATACTACACCGAAGCTACGCTCAGAATCATTTTATTGAATGCAATGATTTATCATTGCTTTCAAATGCAATACATCCACTAAGAGTATCCTGCCCAGTAGCGAAGTGCATCCACCCCTACTGACACCCGACGAGCGAAGTGCACCTTTTGAGATCATTATTTACCTTTTTTACAAATATTTAAAACAAAATTGATCTAGTTTTAAAATTCTAAAATACAAACAATACAATAATATAATTAATTTTATGAGCATTCTTTAAATTATTTTTTTAAATTTTAGATCATGAATACTTTTTCCATTTAGGTATAATTTAATTTAAATTTATTTATTTTATTAAAAAAATTAATTAAAAATTAAATTAAATCATTTGAAGTGCATTTTTTGTGTTCTTAAGTCATGTATATATTTTTTAGGACATTAAAATCCAAGCCTTATTAATTACATAAATAGCGATAAATTATTTATCTGCTTTGGTAGTGGTATAAAAAAAATATATATATACAGTAATATTTCCATAGGATATACTACATACTAAATATGTCATAAAATCTCAAAATTTTGTTTAAAAAATATGGGTACTCTCAAGCAATTCACGAATAAAATATAATCGCAACAGAAAAAAGACTCGAAAATGAATGAAAACAATTTGTTCCACCTGGACAGACCGTAAATCAACATTTCTACCTCGAAGTACTCGAATGGTTACGAAAAAGAGTCGTTAAAGTCCGTCCAAACATCGCAAACACTTGGATTCTTCACCATGACAGCGCACCATATCATTGGGCCTTCTGTGTGATGCAATTTTTGACCTCGAAAAATAATTCATTGTTACCCCAGCCCCCGTATTCTCCTGATACGTGTCCATGTGACTTTTTTCTGTTCCCCTAGGTTAAACAAGTCGTGAAGAGAACGCACTTGGAGTCAGTAACTGACATCCAAACGTCCGTAACGAGGGTACTCCAGAGGCTTCCAGTCGAAGTGTTCCAGAAGAGTTACAAAAATTGAAAAAAAAAGGTGGACTCAGTGTGTAGTACTTTGATTCGTATCGATGTACCTTAATTTTTAAATATACGCTTTTTCTGTAATCAGTCTCATTACTAGGTCTGTATTTTGTCGTATTTTGTCGGCAAGAACGCATAATTATTATATTGCCAATAGCGCCATTGAACTTTGCTACAATTCTGTTCATGATATATTTTACTTTATTAAAGTCTTGTTTTCTATTAGATTTTTGTATTATGTTATACATATTTATCTATAATATAATTTTATCTTTGTAATCACGTGAATAAAATATTTCAAGAAAATTGAATTTCTATGTAATTTATAGTGAACGTAAGTAACAGTATAATATTATATATTATATGCGTGGGCATCTGCAGTACGGCTCAGCTGAGAGCGCGCATGTGAACCACTTGCGGAGCGGCGGCGGTGGTCCCGACGGACGACAAATGGATTTACAAGCGGTTACACGACGAGGCCCGTCTTCGTGCTGAGTGTACGGGCGATAGAAGAATACGTACGTATATGACTAAATTTAGCGTCTTTTTCTTTTCGGGATTTGAAAATTTTTCCGAGCTAAAAGAGGCTAGTTAACCGTATTAAAAAAAAAAAAAAAAAAAAAACAATGCCCGTGATTTAACGCAACTGCCGTCTGTCAACTCGACCGCTACCGCCGCCACGCGGTACGAGAGGAGAGAACGGTTTCAACACCTCCCGGTATAGTTTATACGCGTCGACAAATTATTGTTTCCACCGGGCGCGCGTGTATTATTATACGCAAACGTTATATATATATATATATATGTTGAAACGTGCGTATATAATGATTAATGGTCTCCGGTGGCTTTCAGACATGTCGTTCTCCCCCTAACGAGACGAGATTTGTCCGACAAGTTTTTTCCTATTTTTTTTTCCTCTCTTTCTCTCTCTCCTCTCTTCGACGTTGCCAGAAAATATTGACAGCCACTCCATGCACACGTAAATAAGCAGCTCGACGAAAAGCCAAAAGTCGACATACGAATGTGTTCATCCAGGACCCTAACCTAACCTTTAGCAGAAACGGATACAGAGGTCCTATAACGGGAGGGACAAATTTATGAGTTATAAGCAAAAAAGGACATCAACCTATTTTTAAGCCGTTTCACTTTAATTTTTTTTTTTTTTTTTGTGAACGGGGGAAGCAATTTTCTATATTTCCCTCCCCTGTATCCGCCCTTGAGTCCTTTAGGGAATTTTTTTGAGCAATTTTCCGGGGAATTTCCAAGATTTAGGGACTTTACCGGTCCATGTGCAGGAAGATGAGCAACTCTACATTAGGTATCCCTCGTATAGAGTTAGCTTAGCTGACTTTTACAAACACGTTTAACTCAAAGGAGAAAATTCACTTCTTTAAAATTGCTCGACTAATAGGCATTTATACATTTCAACACTAAAAACTCTAAAATAATTACATATACTTTTACATATACATCTTAAATATTTAGTATAATAAACGAAATTTAATTTATTACTAAAATTATCAAAATGAACACCAAAATTATTGTCTTTTTACTGTCTGTGTACATCTTTTTTAAACATTGTTTTATAGTTATTATTATATAAACTGAATAACATTTTATTGAGAACACTATGACTGTGTGTTGTATTAATTATAATAATAGAAATAGTTTTAAGTGCTTATTTTTAACATTGCATAATTTAATAATAATTAATCTTAGGTAACATTAATTTTTCAGACTTTCATGTCTAAATCAATGAAATAATAAAATGGCTTTCAACCGCCATAAATTAATATTGAGTATTATAGATACTGACCACTTATATAGGATAATATACAAATTTGTAACAATATTATGTTAGATATTATGTAATATGACATTATATGTAAAATTTAAATCATATACATCCACACTGGGGTTTCAAGGTATGTATACGTATTCTCAGCAATTCCTACAGTTTAGTTTGAATTTTGGGTTAAAAATAATAATTGAACTTATTATTGGGCCTGAAAACTGTTTGAAATTGGATCATATTCTATCTTAATATGTATTATATAATATATACAAGGCTAATAAATTTAGAAGTTGAAGCCTAATTCATTTTCAATAAAAATTAAAATTAAAAAAAATAAATTATAAAATATAGAACTTAGAACAAAACAATATATAAATAATTGTGAAAATTGAAATTTTTAATTTCAAATTAAACATTAAAACTCGATAATAAAACGTGTATAAAGGGCTTTATAAAAACTAAGTTGGTCAACTGGCCAAGACTTATTACAAAACTAAATACTCAAATGAAATAGAAAACATACATTTTTATAATAGTAATTTAAATACTGTATACAGTATCTATATGTATACACTATACAATGTATCTAGTAATATTTATGTTAACTTAAAATACAGTTTATGTATCTATATTTATTTTGTACTATATACAGTGGCAGATCTAGGATTTTTTTTATGGTGGGTGCTATTTTGCTAATAATGGTCCTATTATTATGGAAAAAAAGTACTCATTATGTATAATTTGAAGGAAAAGTCATAATTTGGAGTTTAAACGGTGAGGAAAGTGCTTAAAGTTTTAACAAGTTTTAACGTGCAATTTATTATGATATATATATATATATATATCAATATCACTTTGGAAAATTATAGTCAACTTCTTATCATAGATAGAACTCGATCTAAATATTAAACACGGTTATAGTCTATAGATGTTTAAGCCTGCAGGAGTGCAATCAAAAACTCAACTCGAGTTAACTAGTCAACCATAGTTAACTGCGTCTCGTTCGAGAAATCAGAGTTAACTCTACGACCACCGTTCGAAAACGTCAAATTTGTTTTAATACGATGTAACTACTCCTAGTTAACTCTTGTTACCCGAAAAAAATAAGTAGGTTATTTGTTATTCTAATAATAATAATTCTTATCATATATAGATAAAAAGTAATTTTCATTTATATTGAATATAAAGTACGTATAATAATAGTACGATTATAAAGAACTTTATTTAAGCATAGGTACGTAATTTAGAGAGACTTTAAAATCTATACAGTCATGTTCGTGATTCGTTGGTTCCTTAACAAAAGATCTTATCATTTATTATAAATATTAACCATCGTTCGTATTTTCGGAGTACTCTTAATTAAATTCTACTCTACTCTTATCTACCTTTCTCTAACTACGAATATTCGAACGTACCCCAGGTTGGCAAAAATACCAATATTTTAACAAGTATGATATCGATTATGAATGAAAAAAATGTATAGATAACTATAATCCACGATCACGGTGTAGAGACATGCCAATTAATGCCTCAATTCCGATGGATTGCGGAGCCACAATATTAACCACGAACTAAGATAGTATGGACTGGAAACGACGGATTAATATGTGCAGACAAATTGTTACGGTAAATATCAAGGTGGCGGAATCTATGCGATTAAAACGCCGCCTAGTTTATAGTTTTGATAACATATTCATACGCAAACTACATGCAACGTGTGTGTGGTATGGCATATGTTCGCTAGGATCGCATGATAGATTATCGCTTAGATTCCCCCACTTACTAATTTCACCGTTCACTTTTTAAATTAATATTAATTAATTTAATACAATATTACCATTGCTTAAATATTTTAAGTTAAAATAGCAATCTTCTGTCTATACTAAATATAATTTATTATTTACAAAAATTTTCCGACATTTACGGAAGGCAGTTTTCCTTTAAAATTGTATACATGCATAAAAATAATCAACCGGAATTGAGGCATTAGTTGGCACGTCTATGTAGAGAAGATGATGAGATATTTCAGTCTATTATCTGAGTCTATATATTTGAGTCAATTCAGTTTAATCAAAACACTATTAATTGAGATTAAATTACATAAAAAAACTTAGCTATATATACCTAATGATGTTGTTCAATAATTTATATAAAAAAAATAAGAATATACCTATATACATATTTTGAATAAAATAAAATGCTTTCATTTTTAGTTTCTAAGTATAACGAGGAACATAATTATGTAGCTAGATAGGTACCAATGTGTTCTAGTATATTTCTCCAATGTTTTCGAGCAAAGATAATTTATTATAAGTGTGGAACTTTAAAGAAGTTATTATATATAGTTTGACGTATACGACAAAGTCGTTTTTCAATTTTCTCAGACATTTTCTTTAAGCCGTTGAAAGCTATGTATTTTATTGTTTCCGACCCAAAAGCTTAACTAAAATAAAGCTACTTAGATTTTTCCAATTTAAAATCTAAAATTTTACTCAAATTTTGTATGTTCTTTAATGGGGAATGTTGGAAACATTTATATTTTAAGTAAAAATTTAAAATAAGGCGATATCATTTTTGGAAATTTTCTAATTTCTAAACTTAAACATATGAAAATAAATCCTAATATTAAAAAATTATTCTGAACATTCTATAGTAAACAACCTACAGAATCATAATGTAATTTCAGAATTAAAATCAGAACATTATTAGTACCTTAATTTTGTCAGATTGTTTAGTCTTTAAAGACATCTTTTCAATAATTATTTATTATTACGCTTCAATAAAAAACATTACGGACATTGAACTTATTTTAAAATTAATTTATAAATTTAATTAAATATTTTTCAATTGATTGATTAAATTTTTCCCAAAAGTTGATAAAATTGCCTATACATAACCTCTTAGAACTGACGTGTAAAACTATAAAAACTACCGAAAATAGTAGAAAATTGTTGAAACTCAGAAAATAATATCAAACCTTATTTCCCTCAGATTTGAAAATGCAATAATTTATTTATCATTTATACTTTAAAACTTTAAAAAATTTTGGTGTATTAAAGATGAGGTAATGAGGGTAAAGAAGAGGAAAGTGTTAACGAAGAACAAGGAAGTGATATAGAGTTGGAAGGAATATTTTGAGGAATTATTAAATTAAGAATTTACGAAAAAGGTTGTTGAAAAAAAAGAGTTGAGTGGAATTTGAACATGGTGGATTTAATAAGGGAAAAAGAAGTGTGAAGAGATGTTAAAAAAATTGAAAGTAAGAAAGAGGTAGGATCAGATGGAGTACTAGTAGAAGTATGAAAAGTATTAGGCAGTTTAGAGATAGAATGGATGGATATAGGATGACAAAGTTCTTTAATAAGATTAGTTAGAAGGAAAAAATCCTGAAGCGTGGAGGAAGAGTTGTGTGATATTAATATTTAAGGTTTAAAGATATAAATTATAGAAGGATAAAACTTATGATCCACGGTATGAAAATTTGGGAAAATATAATATATAATACAGCAAGAAATGAGACAATTGTTACTAGAAATCAGTTTAGGTATATGTCTGAGAGGCCAACAATGGAGGCAATATTTTATGTAAGACAGATAGTAAAGATGCACAGGGATAAGAAATTGTGTATGGTATTTATTGATCCAGAGAAAGGCTTATAATAGGATTCCGAGGGAGATCTTAAAGTAGGAATTAATAAAAAAAAGATTACCAAAGGTGTATGTGGACGTAATTTAAGACATATAACAATGGTCAAGTACAAGAGTATGGAGTCTGTGTGGAGAAACTGAGAATTTTAGGGTCAGAGTAGATGTGCATTAGGGTTCGACTTTGAGTCCTTACTCATTTTCCCTGGTAATAGGTAAAATAACAAAGGATATACATGGTGAGATACCAAGATGCATGATGTTTATAGATAGAGTTGAGAGAAATGTCAGGTGTTTTGTGTGACAAAAGAATCCTTACTATGTTAAAAGGTAAATTTTGATGTATAGAACAGAACATTGAGCAGTAGATATGAAGTAGAACACAGAACGCATGTAGCAGAGATGAGAATATTAAAGTGGATGACTAGAAAGGACAAAATTAATAATGAGTATATAAAAAGTAGTATAGCAATGACTCCAATAGTAGACAAAGTAAGAGAGAATAGATTAAATTGATTTGGGTAGAGACAGAGACATTAAGATTATTAAAGGAAATGCATGTTGATAGAAAGAGGAGTAGATAAAAACCGAAAAAGAAGTAAGGATATGGTAGTGAATGGTGAGGGGCAAGTGATGAGGATACGAGAGATAATAAAATATATATATAGAAATACGATGGAAGTGTAAGATTATGGCGGCTGACCCCAAAATAATTGGGAGAAAATGTGAAGGAAAAGAAGAAAAATGATTCGTCTATCATTTATTTATCTATGATGAAATTGAGTTAAGAGGATATGAAATGGGTGAAGTTAAAATATTTAGGATTCATTCTATAGAAGAACGGTAGTTTCTAGAAACATATAAAACACAGGATTAAGTGTGGAAAGAAACGTCAGGTACTTTGTGTGATAAATGGATCCAAATTAGGTTAAAAAGTAAATTTTATAAGACAATGATGAATTCTACAATGTTGTATGGATCAGAATATTGAGCAGTATATAAGAATATAGAACCAAGGATGAGTGTAGCAGAGATGAAAATGTTAATGTGAATGAGTGGAGTGACTAGAGAAGACCATATATGAAATAAGTATATAAGAAATAGTATAGCAGTGACTTCAATAGTAGACAAAATAAGAGAGAATAGATTGAGTTGGCTCGAGGATGTTTTAAGGAGAGAAAAGATAAAGGTAATAAAAATAAATGTATGTTTAAGAAAAGAGGGGAAGATAAAGGCCGAAAAAGAGATGGAGAGAAGTAATAGAAAGTGATATAAGAAGGATGACTATAAATGAAGAGAATGCGGGAGATATCGAGTTAAATAGAAGGGCAGGACTAGAATGGCTAACTCCAAATAATTGAGAAAAAAGGCGAAGAAAAAGAAAAATAATGATTTATCTATCCTATCTGAAGATCAAAAAAACAATGAACCAATACTTCCAACACATTTATTGAGACATCTATTTTTCACAATGTACAAGGTCAAGAAAGCTATAGAAATAAATAATATTTATTATTATAGTTTAATTTTTTAATTTCCAATTAAATATGATATTATTTACTAAAAAATACATATATGTATTATATAAGTATAATTAAAGTCCTGTTGACGTCTACGTTGCCCAAATCGCCTTTCGTATTCAATGCCTTCAATAAACATTCACCCAGATGGCGGACGCGCTCCAGCCGATAGGCCACCGGGTCGCGCCCGGGGCTTCCGATTATCCTCGTCAGCTATACGAAATCGATCCGTATACTCACACTCATATCCAAATTCTTCGACCTTCAACGGTGCTCATCCACAAGGTACACTCTGGTAGTTACAATCACTATCACGACGCTCCCGAGGCTCCCTGTCAGGTCGAAGTCTACTGCTTTTCATCTCAAGCCATTCAATTTCAAAACACAAATCCATATTAAAAAACCAACCTAAATAACTAAACAAAATCAAAACTAATCCAATCAACTAAATCCTTTCAACAGTTCCTACATCTTAAAAAGGCTTACACCTATCATAAGAAATTAGGCCAATCAATGGCCATCCCACAAGCAATAGCAACAACAATAGCATCAGTACTTATTTATTATCATAGGACTTACGGGAACTTAAAACTAAAGTCCCCTTCCTGAAAATGTAAAACGATATTGAAAATATATTCGCAAACATTATATAGGAATATATATAGGAATTATATGTATGTATGTAGTTTAAATTTTAAAAAATATTGGTTTTGTTTTTATTGCAATCACTGCTGTGTATTTATATGGTATAAATTTAGTAATTTAGAAAAACATTTGTGATCAAATTCCCTCACAGTTGTCTGTTTACTATAGTTAATTCAAGCCCCCCCACCACCACTTCCATATTTAACGGAATCCCCACCTGTAGTACTCATACTCATATCCAATCATGATCGCATATTACATTAAAATACGTTATATACACACAGTATATATATATATATATATATATATATATATATATATATTTAAGGTATAACAAGTGGCATAAGAAACCTTACCAGTGCCCCTAGTGAACTATAAGAAATGACAGTTTCTTAGCAGTAAAAAATATATATTATATATTTTTTCAATGTATCCATTAATATGCTTAGTACATATTATGTTTTTATACTAATAAATTATATATATACATATTATAACCATTCAGTTTTATAAAAAAAAAATTACTTCATGTTTGTTATTTACTGATAGATTTTAGAAGTTTACATTTCGTGCCTCCTTTACGAACTACTTGTAAGTGTATAATGTATATGTATATGTATATTAGGGTGCCACTTATTTTTAAAATATCGGAATTCTTCCAAGCGCGGGTAAAATTTTTGTTCTATGAAGTCTAAAAATAAATCCTATAAAGTTTCAGGTAAATTAAATAATATTAACACGTGGCGACTTGAGTCCAAAGTTTGAACTTTTACTAAATATCACAAATATAATGATTATATGTCAATTACTGCATAAAATATTAATTTTATCGAAAAAAGTTATATACACAAATTATTCTACATAATTATTTCTATAAAAAATATATGTACATATTTAGTCGATCTCTTTTAGTTTCAATGTTAGGCATAGATTTAAAAAAAAATAGTCGTCGATTTTTAATTGATTTTTTTTTAATCATATTTTTTGTATTTAATTTGAAATTTAAAATTTATAATACTTTCTTAAATGTTATTTAATATTAATACAATGTTACATTTTTTTCGTTAATAAAATTATAAATATTTTAATGGTTTTATTAAATCTTCCAAAGTAGCAGTTTTCAGATATTTCTTACGGTAATCTTGAAAGGTCTAAAATTAAAAAATGTTAATTAATATGTTATTCTATATATGATAAAACTAGTATATATTATTTACTTGTAATAGATATTGTTTTTGGTCCTTATCTTTACTAATTTTATCGTTGAATTCTTCCATTAGTTTTATATTTCATTCTGCAGGATTATTTACTATTTTTAAGCAACTAACTATTTTTTGCTCTTCTATATATTCATTTAAATTACTCCAAATATTTGGATGTGATTTTAAAAATGTAATTGAAATGTTAAATCGTTCTAAACATTTTTTAGATTTACGATTTACGAGTTTTATTAAAATATTATTATCGTCATATTCCAAAAGGCTAATTAATCCATCTTTATTTAAAATTTTTTTTTCTTTTATTTCTTCCTCGTCTATGTATTCTTCGTCACCATTTACTGTCATCTTTTGGGCCATTTTTATTTTAGTATCTTCATTTATTCAATTATCAAATAATGCTAACGTAATACATTCTTCACTTAAATAATACAAGTGATTGAGAAATTTTTGAATAGCTGTATTAGAAATCATTTCATTAATTTTTTTATATTTATATAGGATTCTTAAAAACTTGATGTCATTTAATGGAGCTTCGTTAGCATTTGGTGCAGAATACCAATAAATTGTATAGCATTTAATTAGAAATAAATTGAAATTAAAAATAGAGTTTTCTTCATTTTTTGTTAACGTAAACTCATGCCGAAATAAATACATTTTTATACAATAAATGCCTTTGGCCATCCATCTTGCATGATGATATGCACCTGGTTTTTCAAATTTGATTCCTCCAGGAGAAAATTATTATTAAATTCAATAATTCTTTATAATCACCTCTACATAAATTTGTCAAAAGTTTGAGCTTTGCATATTCTAATATGTCAATGTAATCGTTTCCTAATGCGTTTTAGATTCTGAGCGTAGCGAGGGAGCTAGTGGTTTTACAATGAAATTTTTTTTTTTTTCTCTGTTAACAAATTTACTACCAGAAGGAGTGCTCCGATCTATACAAGCTTACATGATTTCCGGTAGAAAATGTCATCTAGTTGGTGCTTCAAGAAGGTCATTTTTCGATTTTCTCAATAGTTTTTTAATGCGTAAGGAAAAACTACGAAAAAATGAGGTAAAAATGGCAAATATACGGTTTTGTCAAATTAGGAATTTTCATTTCTTCGCAATTTCGAAAATATTCACTTGAAAATCTTGAAATGTACATCGAATATTTAATTTAGTAATATATTTACGTTGATTAAATATTTTTAAATTTTTTTGCAATTTTGGGCTATTTATAGACATTTTAGTTTTCGAGGTTTCTAAGTCCTAAAATGTGTAATTTTCGGTTTTAAAGTCTGAAAATTTTATACAGCGTTAAATATACGTTACGCTAACTAAATTTAAAATATCTTGAAAATCCGTAGTCACAATTTTTTTTTATAGTCATTTTAATTTTTTCGACAAAATTATCAATTTTGAGGTGTTTAAGTCCAAATAGTTGGTAAAATGAGATTTTAAGACCTGAAAAAATTTAATATAACATTAGTCGTGCATTAATTTAACTAAATTTACATAATATTTTGTTCGTTTACAATATTTTATGTCATAAACTGAACATTCAATAAAATATACTGTATAATATTATGTAGTAATAACTGTACCTACATGAAACTGAGCTATTATAAATATATCATATTACATTTTAAAATATGCATAATTTCACACTAAATCATATTTATTTCTACATTTGATCTTCAATGTAATGTTAAACATAGGTAGGTATTAAATAGGTAGGTATATAATTAATATTAAGAGTTATGTATACTACACCGAAGCTACGCTCAGAATCGTTTTATTGAATGCAATGATTTATCATTGCTTTCAAATGCAATACATCCACCAAGAATATCCTGCCCAGTAGCGAAGTGCATCCACCCATACTGACACCTGACGAGCGAAGTGCTTCCACCCCCTACTGGCCGGCTTTTTTTTATTCTTATATCAGAGATTCCGGTAGTGAATTGAGTTGTATTTATTTTATCCCATTTCATTTTAAATCGTTTAAATAAAGGAATATCTAGACCTGACATATGTGTGACATTACATTTTTTTTAAATTTCTGCTAGAATAATTTAAAAAATGTGATGCCTACAACCAAAAAATATAATATTTCTACTTAATTTATTTTCTAATAATGTACAGGCACCATTATATCTACCAGTGTTAGACGCGGTTGTATCAAAAACAAACGTTTGAGTTTTGTTAAGCAGCGCCCAACTTTCTAAAGTATCGAAAACCACAGAAGAAATTTCAAGATCTGTCCCCACTGACACTTCGGGTACTCCTAATAATTGTTCAAAATTTGTACCTGTAGCGATGATTGCTAATCTATCCACCAATTTTCCAGATATGTTTTCCATGATTTTGGTATCCCAGTGAACAACGACGGGCTGTACATTTAAATTAGTGAAGGACTGCTTTAGTTTTTGGTCATATGTTTCTCGATAGACAGCTCTTGCTTTAAGTATATATGTCCTATTAATAATATAGTCAGAAGGATACAATGACACAGCTTCCAAAAACGCAACTATAACAAATGTACAAAGTCTCTTTAACTAATTTTACATTTATCAAAAGCAACTGCTAATCTAGACGTAAATAGTTCTTTACGAGCTCTTTTCGGCTTGGATGGACCTACTTCTTGTTATTGAACAATTTCATAAGGTTTATCTATACGTTCTAGTTCAGATTCTGTACTAGAAATGTATTCTTCATTTACTAAAAAAATAACATAAAATAATATTAAAATTAAATACCTTACAAGATGTAAGAACCAATTTTAAATAAAACAGAAACAACCTGCTGTTGTAAGAATGTTATTCAAATGTTTTTCTTTTTTTTTGACTCGTTTTCTTTTCTCATTTGCTTTTTTTTCTCAGCGTTCACTAATTTTTTAATTACTTTTAATTAAATAATTTAGTCAACACCTAGCATCGAACCTGAACGTCCCTTTTCCCTTTGTTTTATTAAAAATAATTTGTCCTCTGGTATGTGTATCATATTAAGTGCATTTTGATGAGCAATATCAAAGAGATTGTTAATACAATCGCCAAATAATTGTTCTTTTTATTTTAACACTTGGTTAGTTTTATTTTTATTTTTTAAAAGACCTTTCCATTCTCCATAGAGCTTTTTTAACTTCTCTTTACATCTGTGAAGTTCTTGGGTAGGAATCCTAGCTTTTTTCCAAAAAACTATGCATTCCTCAATAACTAGTGTAGCGCTATCATTTAAATTTAATTTTGTTATTCTCATATTATAAAATAAAACTTTGAGACAGTCAAGTTTAGATGGTAATTTTGAACCTATTATTTGATGATCTATGTACCCAATAAGAAATAACTTTTCACGCAAAGGCATTTTAAATATTTAAATATTAACTAAACTAAATATTAATCATAAAAAAATGAACTGTAATTGAAACAAAAACTAACCACACTAACACTGACACATTATTATTTTGTGGTAAATTGAATAGCATAAAAACATAACAAGATATGATGATGAGATTTTCCCAAATATTCATTTAGCATATGCTATCATGTTGTAATAATAATAATCATAATTGGATGAATATTGTGACACTATCTTAGAAGTTTTATTATTTACTGTTTATACGACCGATTAGCTGGCGTATCTTATACTAGTAATAAGAATCATTCAAATAATAAATGACAAAAGATTACCATATATCCGATAACTGCTACGTTGGGAGATTTAAGAAAACCATTAAATTAACCATTTAAATAATTTTTAAACTTTTTATAACATTTAAGAAAGTATTATACAGTTCAAATTGAAAATTAAATACAAAATAAAGATTAAAAAGCGACGACTATTTTTTTAACCTATGCCTAACATTGAAACTTAAAAAGATCGACTAAATATGTATATAGATTTTTTGTACAAATAATTATGTAGAATAATTTGTGTAAATAACTTTTTTCGATAAAATCAATATTTCAGGCAGTAATTGACATATAATCATTATATTTGTGATATTTAGTAAAAGTTCAAATTTTAGGCTCAAGTCGCCACGTGTTAATATTATTTGATTGACCTGAAACTTTATAGGATTTATTTTTAGACCTCATAGAACAAAAAATTTACCCACGCTTGGAAAAATTCCGATATTTTAAAAATAAGTAGCACCCTAATGTATATGTATATGTATATGTATATGTATAAGTATATGTATATGTATATGTATATGTATATGTATATGTTTATGTATATGTATATGTATATGTATATGTATATGTATATGTATATGTATATGTATATGTATATGTAAATGTAAGTATAATATATCTGTTTATCGCTATTTAGTTTGTAAGGAATGGTGATAAACATTTTATTATTTACACGCAGTTTTTATTAAATATAGTAGATATCTATAATTTATGGTAATTATTTTAACCGACTGCTTATAGATTGATCGAAGTTCAATAACTTTATTACTGATTTAATTAGTATATAAACACTGAATTTTTTTTCCTTATTTAGTTTAAAAACTATTTAAACTTGGTTAAAAGTTCAGAATTAATTTGAATTTTAAACATTAAATATATTATATAATTTGAATATTATATACTAAGTTCGTATAGACTATAGAATAAAAAATGAATTCAAAAATCTCATTTTTATTTTCTTTATAGGTTGACTGCCATGTGGGATGTATTGGATTCTACGTTGAATTTTTTCAGATAGCCATATTAATTTTCATTGAATAGTTTTTAATTTAACATACAAAACATCATATTTACTAATACTCGTATACCGCATAACAACAATAATAAATCATTAATGTCAATACAATTTCATAATACTGTCTAAGAGGACATTGTAATTTTATTACTCATATGAACTGTATAATAATATGGAGGTTTTTCTGTGTATATTTCAAAACGGTTAAATGGTATTCATTTAAATTACTATACTGTTAAATCGTTATTAAAACTATTTTATGGTTTAAATATTACATTTTATAGAATAGAATATGAATAGAATAGAATAGAATAGTTAATAGGAACATCATAGAATGACTGCCCATTTGTATATAGTATAGAATGCAGAAAAGCTTTTTAGACTTTAGCCAAAAATTCCTACTTGATTCCTACTACCCAATACACGAAAAGTTGTTTCCAGAACAAATAATAAAACAAATGACAAGCAAATTGTAAAACCTCTGCTCGGCTCAGAATCTAAAAGTGAATCTATATATTATGGCAACGATGAACAGATAACATGATATTTAGAAATTATATTAAAAATATATTTCAATGTTTTTTTTATTGATTAGGTTTAATTTTTTTTAAAAAAATTAGTTGAAGTTGGGAGAGAAGGCGAAGGAGAAGAAGTTAAAGTACCATATATTTTAATCGAGTGTACATTAATTAATTTTACATTTTAGGTTTCTATACACAGACACTTTATACTTATCCAGTTATCCCCGTTCTAACCTCTTAGACTTCTTAGACTTCCTTCTTAGGTTACTCTTCTTAACCTCCGAAAAGGCGAGATATAATATTGATGTTTTATATTGATATACGTTTACTATAATTGTATTAAAGTGTTTTGTAACTAATAAGATTTGTTTTATTAATTTGTATTGCCGTATACGTCGAAACCTACATTGACGTATACGACAAAATATAATATCATTATAATCATATCAATGATAATATATATGATATAGGGTCAAATAGGAATAATTATGAAATAAAAAAATTCGCAATCATTTAAGTATATATTATCACTTATCAGTACTTGCAAGTAAGGGTATACAAAATTTTACCATTCCTCTAAAAAATATAGACACAATTTGGAGATTTTGGACAATTTGGACCAACCCTCCCTCAAAATCAATCTTTTACTTCTCAAATAACAATAAAGATAAACATCATTGTAAAACCACTAGCTTCCTCGCTCCACTCAAAATCTAAAATATTCCAGGGAGGACAATTATATAAGTTATTCTATTAATTTTTACTTTATTTAGCTATTCAGACTAATATTATTATAATTAAATACATTTTAAAATTTACCGTAATATGCAATAGTTTTTTTATAACTCATAAATTTAATTCTAATTTTTTGTATCAATTTGTTATATCAATTACGGATAATTATTAGATTTATCCATCTTATGATGATTCAAAATATTACAGTATTGTGTTTCGTTTTGTATAGACATACATATACATACACAGTACACACATAATATATACATAAATATATAATATATTTTAGTGTACACACAAGAGCCAAACCGCAGACCGAAATTGAATACGATATTTCCGGTCTTTGAAAATATGGTCAAGATCTTTAACCCACATGATGACCGTGCAGATACTTATCCCATAATGTTCTGTTTGAAAACGATTTCCTGGCCCACTATTGGTTTATAATTACATATTCAACACTAGTGTGTGTGTGTGTGTGTGTATGTGTGTGTTTTATCTACACGGAATGTGCTGTGCACACAAGAATATCTGCGCACACATCCGATCGTAAGTATATTCTTGTAAGTATACACATGTCTTGTAAATTGTAGCCTACAATTTATTTACAAGATATGTAAGCTACTCAGTACTCATACTATTCATATTATCGACTCTATAAAATATTATATATTATACAATATATTAATAATAAAAAATATTATAATATTATATATACTATATATTATTGTATACACTAACTACATTATATTTTAATTTTATAGATGTAACATTTTGTAAGACAACCTCAGCAACTGCATCGGCTCGGTATAATAGTAGGGATTAGGAAAATACTTATATAATTAAATACATTTTTTTTTAAGTAAATTTATACAGTTTTATTGTTAAAAATAAATACATTTTTAAATATAAATGAATTAAGTGAATCTAAAAATAGACGATTTTATGTTAAATATTCCAAATAATTATAGGTAATATTTTCGAATACCGTATTTTCATACATATACCATTTGTGGGATTCAGATTACATTTCAAGTCAATAGACTACAATAATGCATGCGAATCGTATCATTGAAAATAACCAATTGTAATTTGAACATAATAATTTATAATATAATTAGATACTTTAAGAATTACCTTTTTTTTTATATTATTAAGTAGGTACCTACTATTAAAAATCAGTCATAAAAAACAAAAGCGAACCAGAAGGAGGCTTTTCGGAATCCGGACCAGCTCTCCCTCCCATTTAAGTAAAGTTACATTTATAAATTGATTAAATCGTTGGTAAAATTGTATTATTATTATTATTATTATTATTTTTTTTTTTTTTTTTTTTACTACCAGCAAACAAGTATAATTTTGAACCCCCCCCCCCCACATTGACTAAGTCTTGTGTACGCCCCTGACTGAAAACAAAAATAGTTGTCTCCGTGTACACATTTACACAGCATATTACATAGGTATACAATATATATACATATTATTATTATGTAGGTACCTGCTGCTGCAGGAATATGATATAAAAATTAGACTGCATGGAGCACAATTCGCGGAGCCGAGAGGGAATGCACATAATAGGAAGGTTATTTTTGGGATTTAAAAAAAAATCTTCAATAACCCATATATATAGTATGCACATAATGAAACGTGTTACAGTGCAACAGGGATAGCTGCAGTATATATACGAGGGGACTGTATATGTATGATCGGTTACCATTTTATTTGCTTTGACGCCTGTGAAATTGGCCGTTTAAAAATATATATATACGCTCCGGGGGATGATGTTTGCATTGTGCACGTGTATATGTATATGTATATATATATATATACACACATACATATAAATATGCGTGTGTATGTGTATGTGTACATTTGTAGTATTTGTGCATGTGTGTGTATGTATACCTACACCCATTCTTCCCCCTCAGCCCTCTTCGGTGCTATGGTGGTTGTCGTGTGTACTTAGCTCCGCCGCATTAATCTAATGGCCGGTTTGTTATTTCAATCGGACATAATTCACCTTTTGCGCCGACATGCCATTTTTTCCCTTCCACTTCATTATCATTATAGTAGAATAATTTTCGTTCGAACATGCAGTACCGCAGAAACGATTTGAAAGAATAATTGTTATTTTACGATATATTTCGCTATTCTTTACCGTTTTTGTTCCGAACAACAGCGAATTATTTTGCCGATTCGCGGTTTCCATTGGATTAATTTCTTTTCATTGTTATGTATACTTATTTTTGCAATACCCTACTAAAATATACTGCAAATATACGCATCCGATGACGACGGTATATTTTATTGTACTCTAACTGAATCGAATATTTCACCTCAAAATTACAATAATCAATAGATTGATTTTAATTTAAATATAAATTACTTTGTTCGTATAAATATACCTATCTAGTATCTAGCTATATAAATCGCCATCGTGTAAACTTTATTTAATACATTTTTTTTAGGTATTATTTGTTATTTCCCATATCCACAATTGGATCGAAAGAAATAAATGACAATATGTGAGAAAATATACATACAAGTTGGTATGCCTATGTGAATTCTCAATTCTGTGAAAATAAATTGAGCTGAATTTTAGTAACCGTAAAAACCAAAAATTATTCGAGGAAAGCACAAACTATAATTTCATTTCAAATACACTTAATCAGGTTTGTGCTGAAGATGACAACATAGTTATTGAAATACGCCTACGCAGTCAAAAGTTTATTATTTTTGTGATTTTAGGTTTATAATAAATTAATAATTTAATTAACTACATTATTAATTTGGTCCACTGAAATTAATTTTATTTTCATTTATCAATTATCATTAGGATATTACCATCTATTTCCGAAGAACATGAGATATTTTAAAGTATAAAAGTATAAGGTTTCAAATGGCCATGACGATAAATATTACTATTTATGTTTATGTTATAGAAAAGTGAAACACAAATTTTATTTCAAGATACCTAATTGAATAATAGATGCCTTTTTATTCATATATTGTGGTATGCCGACAAAATTTTGCCGGTAAAATATCACGTAACAAGAATATCGCCACTAAAATATCGCGGAGCCAAAATATCGCGAAACCAAAATATCGTGAAACCAAAATATGGCCAATAAAATTTAAAAAATAGCGTATGAAAAAATATATTTAGTAACATATATCAATTATTTATAAATAACATTATCGTCTTATTTGTCGTTATTCGCACGTGTTGAGTTTTGAATTGTATATTGTATGTTATCTTATCTATATTGATTATCGACCGAATGTGACGCCTGTGATATAGGTACACACATTTACACATTTTACCATTCGTAATATTTTGTCGAGTATATTGTACTGCTTCACCTCTTAACTGTGTATGATTATTGAATTTTATATTAAAAAATGGCATTAAATATTACAAAATCAGCAAAAGGGAACGATTTATTATTACACAATGGTTAGTGACATGTATGAAGAAATATTAAAGTTAGATTTTTTTGTTGAAAATAATCAGATTCTCTCACCTTTCCTAACATACTTTGAGGAAACATGGATTGGGACTAAAAAACGAGGACGAAGATATCCTCCATTGTTTCCTATACCTTTATGGAATGTATACGAGGCAATAAAAAGTGACTGGGATAAAACCAACAACATTTGTGAAGGATTTAACAATGCATTTGCTCATTTACTTTCTGCCCAACATCCTTCCATTAATAAATGGTTTGAGACGCCAGCAAAACTTGACTGAAGTTAAAATAGCCCAAAGTTTAGTAGGTAATCCAAGTACAGGAAGGAAAACAACAAAAGCACTCAGTTGGGCTGAAAAGGTAGTTGAGGATTATCCAAATCGAGAGTTCGAAGATTATCTTCAAGGTATTTCTTTCAATATTTATTTAAATGAATTATTATTTTTTATTATTTTACTTAGATTAATCATTATATATTTTTATCATTACCTACCTATTTTTAATTTATACATTTTTTTGTCATTTCAAGTACTACAATATTTGCTTTAATATGTTTATTTTATAATATGATAACTATTAAATAATAATTATACTCGAACATGATTATATATAATTGTATTATTTTAATTATATCCTAATATGCTAACACATAACATATATTGTTATATTATAATATTAGAGTGGTGCTATATAGGAAGGTACTAGTGATATTTTAGTTTAACGATATTTTGGTTTCACGATATTTTGGCTCTGCGATATTTTAGTGGCGATATTTTGTCGGCAATTCCTTTTATATTTAATCAATGTTTATACCTACCAAATATAGAAAAAACTTATTTTTAACTGTTAGGATGTGAAAATGAAATTTAAATTTAGAATCAAACAATATTAATTAATTTATAGATTAATGTTTTTTTAAACAATAGTTAGGTACATAACTAATAGAAAAATGCTGGGCAAGTTAATGATTTTTTTCAACTCAAGTTAAGTTAATAGGAAAAAATAGTAAAAGCTTTAAGTAAATTAAAAAATAAATTACATATTAACGTAAGTTAATTTTTATTTTTTTTTTTTATATATTATGTCAGTCAAGTTTTTATATAATACATTTGAGATATGAGTACAGGTATAATTAAATATCTATTATTTTTTTAACTTAAAGCCCTTTAAAATTTTTATAAATCATTAACATAATATTATTCAAAATACCAATGTACTACAATGTATTTATATTAATAATTATTAAAATTAACAATAAATAGGTTCATAAAAATGTTTAATGAGTAAGTACCTACTCTTTTCTTCAAAATTTTAAAAAATGGAAAATGCTTATTGCAAATTAGTAGGTACCTATATTGTTTATTGATGGGAAATGGAAATTTAATATATTTTCCAATTTATAATACTGGGAGATTATTATATAAGGCAGGGATGGGCAACTGGCGGCCCACAGGCCACATCTGACCCGCCGTCTTTTTTTATCCGGCCCGGACTGTCTTTTGACATTTTTGTCATCAAAAATTTGACTAAAATTTACTTCAAATATAGTAAAATTAGCTAGTTAAATAATTGTATCTTGGAGAAATTTTCAATAATAAAACATAATATATTAAACTTAGATATTACCTAGTACTTATCATAGACATAAAATATATATTAATGAATTTATTTCAAATAATAATAAAAAAATACAACTTTATATCTGGCCCTCAATCATTTTAAGTTTCAAAATTTGGCCCTCTAGTAATTTTGAGTTGCCCATTCGTGATATAAGGTATTCTTATTTTATTTATATTTTCGGGAAATAAATAATTGTCATAATATAATAACTATTAGAAACACAAAAACAACTTTATTTTTATTCAACCATTTTGAACAATATGAAATCAAAATGTATCATTATTTCAAAATTACTTAATTGAGTTTTAATTAAAAGTAACTGATTATTTAAAAGTTAATATAACCAAAAATAAGTTAAGTTAACAAAAATCAAATATAAAAATTTAAGTTAAAATTAACTTAACTATTAACTTATTAACTCATTGATTCTCAGCATTGCATAGTATATTAACTTTAAAATAACATTTACCTACTTTCTTTCCTTATTTTTTTACATAACTATTAACTATATAGTTATAAATAGGTATCCATGGGAGCAATTTCCATAATCTTTCAAAAATACAATAAAATAATTTAATTAAAAAATGATGCATTTTTTTAGTCAGTACCCCTTAAGTTCCTCTTCAAAGATCATTAACTGAACTTAACTTTTAACTTATTAATAACCAGCTTTGGTTATAAGTAATGGCATTATATTTTTTAGAAAAAGTAATGATTTGACATTTATCTATATCTATAGAGACCATTTTATGATACACTAATTATTGAAGCTCTTTAAATCTTTTTGTAATAATAAAGTATATTTGGAAATTTTAATGGATTTAAAAATGTTTGCATCATCGGCAAATAGCAATATTTGAGAATAATTGATTGCAAGAACAATATTATTGATAAATAGAATAAAAAATAGTGGTGAAAGATGATCATTGATCATCTAGGAACTCTAGAAATTACAAGTATTGGATTAGAAACAACATTTTTGTATTTTATATACTGGGTTCTCCAAGTTAAAAATGAATTTGGCTATGATAAAAGAGGATCAGTAAAACCAATTTTTTTAAGTTTGAGGATTAATAACTAATGATTGACTCTATCGAAAGCTTTCTCAACATCTATGTAAATAACACCCGTTTGATGTCCGATAGAGAAAGAATATAGTATAAGTATATTGTTTAAAGGTAATTAGATTTGTAATGGTAGATTTTTTACTACAGAACCCATTTTGTTGAGGAATTATGATATTTTTGAATAAAGGAGCAAGTTTAGAATTAATAATTTTTGAAAATATTTTAGGAAGAATAGAAATAATAGATATAGGTCGATAGTTAGAAACTATGTATCTATTATCTTTTTTAAAAAAAGGTGGGTTTCCATTGAGAAGGAAAACAACCACTGTTTAAAGAAGTATTAAAAATATAAGTAATAGATAAGGACAAGATAAATCTGCTATCATATAGAAATATAGGAGAAAGACCATCGAAACCAATAGTAGCTTTAATACTTAAACAATTCAATTCATGAAATTCATTAAGTAGATTTATATTAAGGTTATTTATAGCATCAAAGGAATTAATGTCAGAAGAAAGGCTTTTATGCTTAGGAATTCTAAGATGCAGCACATTTAAAAAAGCTGTACAAGGATATGAAATTATCACCATTTATCTAGATGGACATGAACAAAATGCAGTTAGCTCTGACTTCAGAGAAGGGCATTCCTGACAAATAAAATTATTATTTAATGGAAAAAAATTATGTTGACATAACCAAAAATCAAAATAGGTATTACATTTCAAGCAATTGAAAATGAAAACTCATTAAATAGCAAGGTAATTCTTATTGTAAAACAGCTATCAAATTAGATTCCATGGAAAAATTACTTTTTACACAAATCATAATTTTGAACTTATTTCTTATTTATTTAAAGAAAAGCGTGTGATATGTAGATAACTTCCAAGATAATATATGAATAGGTATGTGGATATGAATAAAGGCAAAAAATCTACACATCTGACGGTCAAACTAAATCCAAGATATCTCATAGCCATCCTATGCAATAACATCAGCAACCATTTAGAAACCATTTAGGTAAGTAGATACCTAACTTGTATTGTAATGATATGATTGTAACATACACTGTGAATATTATTTTAGAAAAAGTTAATGTGAATTCAAATAAATAGGTTTTTTTATAAGAAATATGAACACAAACAAGTAAAATTTTTTAATGAATACAATTCAAAACATTGGAGTAACATTTTAGAAATACAATGCATATTTTTGTAATGACGATCAATTACTTATTAAAAAATAATAGTATAAAATTGTACATATTTCTGGTTATAATTCTTCCCTAGGTTCTCTTGAATATTTATGATCTTGTAACACACACACTGAAGGCAATTCAAATTCCATTGAGTATTCACAGCGATTAGGCTCTGTCACTGATATAAGTTTAGGTTTTAAGCCGCAATTTAAATGTACCTAAAATTACATAAATATTAGGTATAACATTTATACAACGTGAAATAATTTTTATATAGGCAGGTACAGTAAGATTTTTATCATACCTACCTACTATATTTCAGAAAGTAAAAATAATTTTTATGAAATAATATTTGTATAGGTACCTACTCAATTCTATAATTTTATAAAATTGTACACCCTTTCTTTATTTGTTAAGCTATATCAAATTTTAATTTTTAAATAGTAACTTAATTCTTAAAGAATATATTTTTATAAAAATGTACACAATATTATGTTATTTTTTAAAATCCGAAGAATATTTTCAAATTTCAGACGTGGCAGAGTGGAGAAGAGGTAGGTACTGCTATATATTTTCAATATCTTTTACAGTACTTCTTCACTCCGCTGTATCATAAATTTAAATGTATAAATAATAAATTGATATAGTATTAACCATTAAGTAATTATTCAATGCTATTTAAAATAGGGAAGGAACAACAATTTTAAAATTATAAAAAAAACAACAATTCAGAATACAAACAACTTTCTGAAAATATTTCACAAAAATTATTTATACTTCCAGAAATATAGTCTGATAAAAAAAAATTAACTTTTTACTCTATAATTAATAATGTTATACTTATACTTAAATTAAATTTATCCAATGAGTGATATTAGTGAAACATGTTCTGAATGTAGGTAGGTATCTAATACATATTACCCAAACACTGAAATATATTTTATTTTGAAATTTGCTTATTTTTTAACAACCAGAATGTGTTGTAGTATATGGGTATATGGCATATATTCGAATTTAAGTAATGTGTTCATTGTTCTTAAAAATTGATTTATACTTTCTGCTATTTGGATAAATCTAATATATCATATTAAAATATCCTTTTTATAGCTTTTATTTAGTTGATATTTTATAGCTTAAAACATAATTACTATTTTTGTTTTAATAAATTGAGTTTTCCTATTATTACTTTTTATATGGGTAACCAGGGGTTATAGTAGTAGTAATAAAAATCATGGACTAAGCAGAATCTTAAGCGGGTCTCACACGACTGGTGTATTTGGCCCACATGCACCAGTCGTGTTACTTTAAACTTACTTATTTTACTTTAAAATACATACCTATCTGTATACTAAGATAATAATAATATTATAAATTATAATATACATATGTTTAATATATATATATATATATTTGTATGTATGTTACATTTTGATGAATTTCTGTTATTAAATGTTAAAAAAAATATATACCAAAAAAAATACAATTTATGTACCCATTTAAGTACTTTGTAATTGTTTTATTTTAAAATAGCTCTTTATTAAATAATATGAAATTGGACTTCATACACATATATATATAGAGGTACACGGTGTGATTTTTTAAGCATTCTCACCCCTAATTTTAACCGTGTATAATGCGTAAATTTGAATTTTTCTTGTTGAATTCAAAGTACTTATTATTTTTGTGAAATAATAAAATTTTTATCTATATTATTTTTTAGTTTTTAGTTTTTTTAAATGGCAACAGAGTCCTACTCATATAACTTTATTATTATAAAAAAAATCATTCTCCTTCAAAATATTACATTTTATAAAAAATTATTTCAAATTATTAGTTTTTTTTTTTCTACACTTTTGTAACAAAAACTTTAGTATACCCATGCTAGAATATGTTTTTTTCCTATAAAGATATATTTTAAAATTGAAATAATATATTAATTTTGTTGTAAAAATTCTGCATTCTATAATATACAATATATTTTCCAGGCTGACAGACATGTTGTAATATTTTAGGATATGTTACATGTTTGGGTTATTGTAAAAAAAAATGGAAACTCAAAATTAAAATATATTTCACTCTTATTTTGGCAAAAAGAATAATCAAAAACTTAATTTGAGTACCTATATTCCATAGAGTAACTATCATTACTCTATGTTAAATTCATTGACAATTTAAAAATTCTTACATAAGTAAATCTTTGATAACGATTCAAACAGTATTGCCCTTTATCATACATCATAGTATGATATTTAGGTTCATTGTTGATATGATTAGTCCAGTCCTTCCAGAAACCCAAATTCACCTCGGGTCCACCTTTTATTGATTTTTGGGTTACCTATAAATAAGAACAAAGAAAAAATTAAATTTAATATCATAAAATGTAATAAAAAAATATATTTATATGTATATTGTATATATATATATATATATATATTACTTTATCAAATAGACATAATGTGTATATATATTCATGGTCAATAAGCTCATAACATTGCCCATCTAAAGCTGCAAATTCGTTTTCAAGACCAAAATTTTTACTAATTATTTTTTGTAAATCAAGTATTTTACTTTGAAAATCTTTAACTATTTTATCGGCTTCATCAAACATTTCACGGGCTTTATTCAATTCTAAAATGAATCAAAAATAATGGATATTATTTAATGTTTTTTATGAAAATAAATAATGATAACAATAATATAAAAAAATATAGTAACACGTTTTTTGTATTTTTTTTTTTTTTATTATCACACGTGATCTACCACATTTTCACATTACCTACATTATTACTAAGGTATTTATTTATTATTGTATAATATAATTAATATATTAATATATTAAAAGTAAAATTAATAAAATATAATATTACAATTATATTATTTACATGTAAAATACAATAAAACTATTAACTATTAATAATTTAATTTATTTATTTTTTATAAGCAGTTTTAATAAGTTAAGATTGTCAGGATCATGATCAATGCATTTATGCAGATTAAACAATTAGGTAAATTTTAAATAAGATATATATGAGTTCTAAGTATGGCATATAGTTTATAAGTTTAATTTAGTAGGTATAATAAATTATAATATAAAATATTGATAATACTTTTCTATTTAGTAGGTATATAATAATTTATAAATAAATTTATTTTTTTTAATTTGTATATTATTTTTAATATATTTTCATATATCATTATGATAATTATTAGTTATTACCTTGATTTAGGTTTTTCTGTTTGATATTTATTTTATCTGAATTATGTTCTATGCCAATATAGTGTGTAAAAATCAACGGCTTTACATGATTCCAACCATTTGACATAAAATCTTTTAAATCCAACTCCTTTTTATTCTCCATAAAATACTAGGTACAAATATAATAATATTTTTAATGCAATATAAATTATGAAATCGGAACACTTAGTCCTTGTATAATTTCAGGTACCATGGAACATTTAGTCCATAAGGAGGTTGTATTATATGCATATATTTATTTAAATACCTACATAAGTGATTAGGTGACAAGATCAAATCTTTTAAAAATTGTCTTTTATGTTATATTATTATAGTGTATTATAGTGTATATTATAGTATATATTACTATATATTATTTTCTATTTTAGCTAATGAAACAATAATATTATATTAAAACATCGGGTACCTAGTTATATTACATGTTTAATTTTTTTTATTTCATGTATTTTATTATAGTTTTTATTTATTAGCTAATAAAATACATAAAAAACATTAGGACTAAATGTCTACTTTGAACATTTTTAAATTTCATAAATTATTTTAACATAAATTTCATTCTGGTTTTAATATTATTATGTTTTTAATCATTTAGTATCACTTGCATTAATTTCATCTTGTGAAACCAAATTGTCTTTGTTTTGATCAAAAATACTGTAGGCAATTACTTCTTCTATTTCAATTCTATATAAAAACATTTTATAATTAAACTTCAATATATTTGAAAATATGATATAAAAAAAAATACTTATTGTTTTTATTAGTATCAATTTCACTAAATATTTTGAATGCTTCTTTTTGTTGGTTTAATTTTTCTTTTTCTTCAGCTATTTCTTTATAATAAAATGCAGTACTTCTGATAAATTGAGCATCTTTTTTTTTAGATAGTAGTTGAATGATTTCATTCTAAAGAACAAAGTAAAAATGTTATAATATATTTTATTAAATCATTGTTTTTGATTCCGAGTGGAGAAAATTAATGATTTAATAGTGAATTATGAATTTTTTTCATTTGATAATACGTCTGTGGTAATGTAATATAATAGTAAAATTAAAGATCTGTTTACATATTCAATTAAACTGTGCAAAATAATTTATTGATATTTTGTATAGTTTGTTTGTATAATATAACCAAATAAATAGTCTATGACATTACATTTTTAAACAGGAATTGTCCATTCTCGTGATTTATATTATTAAATAAAATAAATTATCCATTTACCCAACTTGCTTATTTTACTTATTTATCTATGTGTAGGGTTGCCATTTATTCAAAATTAAAAACTGGAACACTTTATTATAAATTTGTCATATCATTAATATAACATTTAAATTTGAATATAACAATTAGTATAACATTCATACATGGTTTTTACCAGAACTATCGTGGACTGAGAATAAAACTTATCAACTTAAATTGTACTGTATCTAGTATTAATTTTGTAGGTACCTATTTATTATTTTAACTGAGACATGGTTGACCAATTCTATACTAAATTGTGAACTAGGTTTAATTAACTATAATATATAAGGTATGATAGATCTAGTATATATAGTAACTGTTCTCGTTTTGTTTTTGCTCGTTCTAATTAACATTTTCCTCTTTAAATGTCTTACAATTAAATATTAAACAAGTCTTCTCCATATTCAATTTAGCATCCCAAAAATATATAGTTGGTGGAGTATACAGTAATCCTCAATATCTTTCTACCACTTATGAATTACACATAAGATCTGTTGAATCCATAATTGAACAGTACCCTAACCATTCATATATTTTCTGCGTTAATTATAATTTATCTAAAATTTTTTAGATTAATGATGTCGATGACTTTTTTTATTCTTATTTGTCCCTGTTTAACAGTACATGTATTTCCGAATTACCTTGTCCTATATAATAATTCAAATATAACTATAAATCCTTCCCTTGAACTTCTTGTTTTACAAGACATCACCGAGCATTAAATATTTGTTCACCACCTATTTTGATTTATCCCCATTTTAATTGCCATTACCAGTTCTTTAACATTTGTAAGGCAGACTATAATCAAATAAATAGGTTTATGAGTTCATTTGATTGAATTTCAACTTTTGCTCAGCTTTTAATCGCCATTATCAGTTCTTTAACTTTCATAAGGCAGACTATAATCGAATACATATGTTTATGGGTTCATTTGATTGATTTCAACTTTCGCTCAGCTTGTCCTCAATTCTGTGGTTAATACCGTTTTATGTTTTATAGGTACCTGAATGTTTGTTTTATAAATCTACCTTTCCTTCTTGGCTACTCAAAACGAAAACGCATACTATATTTAAAAAAAGAAGCATATAGAGTAAGTCTACTTCTAATGTCAACGATATCGTAAATTTTCTTTATTAGGAGCACAACTAAAATTTGAGTCTAAAATATGCTACTAGAAGTATTTTGAATAAGCTGAGACAGCACTTAGAAAAAAGCCCAGACATTTTTGGAAATTTATAAAATTTAAACGTTTTAACAGCGAAATAATTAAGGTAATATCATTTAATGATAAGTTATCCTCTTGTGAACAAGAAACTGCCAACATGTTTGCCTCGTACTTTTCCTCTGTTTACTCAGCGATCACGTTAGACACCAATGCTATAAGTCTGAACTGACTACCTTTTGACTTACCTAATAGTGTTTTCTTCACCTGTGATAATGTTTTTAAAGGTTTGTCTCGTCTACATGACAATTGGTCTGTTGGACCCGATGGCTTATAAGGTGAGTTTTTATTTAAACTACGTTCAGTCATAGCGTATCCACTTTGGATACTTTTTAAACGGTATTTAGATGAAAGTGTCTTTTCATCGTTCTTAAAGCTAAGCTCAGTTACTCTTATTCCCAAGTCTGGTAATCCATTAATTATTTCCAACTACAGATCAATTTCTATCTTGTCTCACATGTCCTTAAGGGAATTCAACCAGTTATTAATAATATAATTATGGAAGAACAGCATGGATTCAGGCCGGGTTGCTCTACCACATGTAATCTAGTATTTAGTAATTTTATTATGCATTTCAAGTTTTCGAACAGAACTCGCAAGTTGATGTAATTTATACCGATTTTTCTAAAGCCTTTTATAAAGTAAATCATAAAATGATGTTAATTTTTTTTAGAATTATTTGGATTTGGCAACTTTTTTTTTTATCATGATTTCAGTCATATTTATCTTACAGGCGTCAACATGTTAAAATTTTTGGAATTAAGTCAAACGAATTCCTAGTAACGTCAGGTGACGACACGAGGACACCTCTCGCCGCTATCCTTTTCCTTGTTTGAAAATGGAATAAAGCATGTTTTACGCGACTGTAAGTTTTTATGTTTCGCTGATGATATGAAATTGTTTATGTAAATTAAATCCCAAGATGACTGCATAAAGCTTCAACATGATTTAGATCGATTCGTTAAGTGGTTTAACCATACTGAATTGTCGCTAAATATTGATACAATTAATTGTATAACATACACTGGGTCGGCGACGTCGTTCTTTAATTCCTATAATATTTATTGAGTATTTTATTAGTATGAATAAAAACGCAAACTTAAAAATGTAATATAGTCTTTTATTCTTAACGTCACAAATCGTAATAATAATGCAAATATGAAATATACAGTAATCAGACGATAATCTGTAGACAATCCCTAATGTTTGTGTTATTTGATACTAATGTATATAATACCTACTGAAATGCTGAATATGAAATCTCTTTCCTTAAAAAAAATTTTTAAATAATAATAACATTATGTTGATGACAATAATCTTAAATGTAATACATAATTGCTGTTAGTAATTAATATGCTTATAACTAAGTGTTATTGTTCATTTTAATTTTACAATATTCGTAGTCACCCGGGGAATATCGCTGAGGCGGTTTTTTAGATCTAATTGTTTTGGGAGTTTTGTCGTTGACCAAAGGATTGGGATCCAAGTCCAAAATTGTTTGGGCGTTTTCTGAGCCTACATTTGTATTACTAGCAGGGATCAGACAATCTGTATCACTTATAGGTGTTGATCTATCTACTAATAATTGATCGATGTACCTTTTTCAAATAGTTTCATCATCAAGTTCAATATCATACCTATTGCTGTTAATACAGTTAATGATCTTACCCTTTTACCATTTAATGTCATTAGCCCTATAATCTTTCGTTAAAACATTATCGCCTATATTAAATGTTATTATTCTGTTTTACCCCCATTGTTTATCTGCGATATTTGCCGTTCAAAAACTACTTCTCCTGTATTCGGAATAAGTGCGTAGAATTTTAATCGTGTAGATCGACCTAACATTAGTTGAGCTGGCGTTTCAAGCGTTGTTGAATGTGGTGTATTACGATACATTAATAAGAATTTATTTAAATGGGATTTTGCCGTCGAACATATTTTATTATCTTAACCGCTGATTTAGCACAACCATTCGATTTTGGGTGGAAAGTTGCGCCTGTCTTATGCCTAAATTTTTGCAATATGTTTGAAATCCAAAACCCGTAAAACATTTTGCACCATCTGATGCGATTGTTTTCGGATTACCGAAACGTGCCATGATTTCTGAAAATTTGTTTATAACAATTTCTGCCGACACTGAGTTTACAGGAAATACTTCTAATCATTTTGTAGTAGGATCGACTATTATAAATTTTTATTTTTATTTTGAAATGGACCTAAAAATTCGCAATGAACTCTAGTCCATGGTCTTTATGGCCATTTCCACGGAGATAACTAATTTTAGTGGATTTTGTCTAATATTTAAACATTCATTACAATTCTGTGTAAAATTTTCATTTTCTTTGTCCATTAAAGGCCACCAAAAGTACGATCTTGCTAAACTTTTCATGCTAGGGCGCCTGTGTGACAAGAATGAAGTTCATCTAGTATATAATTTCGGAATTTAATTGGTCTAATTACGTGATAACCCCATAATAGACATCCTTGTTCAACTGAAATTTGTGTTTTGCTTGAACTATATGATTTAAATTTTAAACTATGAGAAAAATGTTCAATCCATTCTTCCGTTCTAACCGCGTTTAATACTTTTGATAGTATTGGGTCTCTGCTTGTCTCGATTTTTATCTTTGACCAATCTAGCATGAATGATGTTTGTTCTTGTATGAAATTTATATGAATACACTCATCATTTTCGTTCTTTATAGTATTTTTTTGATTAATTTTTATACGTCATGGAAAATCTGCTGAATTATCATTAGAGGTGACATATTTTATTTCAAAATCGAATGACGAAAGCACATAGGCCCACCGCTGTAAACGATTGGCTGCATAAATTGGTATTCCTTTTTTATCGCCAAATATGTGAATTAACGGTTTATGATCGGTTTTTAGTATGAATTTTCTACCGTAAAGATAATCATAGAATTTTTGAATATCAAATATTACCGTAAGACCTTCTTTTTTTATTTGAGGAAATTTACATTCCGAGTCTGATAATACTCGATAAGCAAATACTACTGGTCGTTCTGAACGATCAGAATAAATATGCGATAACACTGCACCTAATGCATATGAAGAAGAATCAACTGTTAACTTCTCCCGGGAGGAAATGAAGGTAGCTGTATGGAAATTTAAGTCCGAAAGGGCTTCGGGTCCAGATGATATAGGAGCTGAACTACTCAAACGTGCTTGGGAGATAGTAGGGGAGTCCCTTCGTAAAATTTGTAATCTTGCATTGGAGACCCATGCTTTCCCATCCCCGTGGAAAAGCGCCAAGCTGGTGCTCATTTCTAAGGGAAAAGGAAAATATCCGACCTTGGTAAAGAGCTACAGGCCCATCAGCCTGCGCCAAGGCCATGGAGTCGTTAATAATCAACAAGGCTAGGAATGAGATCGAGACAAACCTAAGCGATGATCAGCACGGGTTCACCTTAGGTAGATCAACCGTAACGGAAATGCTAGCGGTTCAGGATTGAGTTAGTCAATACGCCAGTAGGCTCGTGTTGGCCATGTATTTGGACATCACAGGCGCATTTGACAATCTTATGTGGCTCCCGCTGCTCAGAAATCTCGAAGCTCTGGGAGCCTCCGCGGAAAGCGTTAAAAATGTCGCGTCCTACCTGGATGGAAGGACCGTCGCGCTAGAGGTAGAGGGCTGCAGGGTAGTTAAGAATCTGCAAAGGGAGGACCAGGTGTTGAAGATCCCCCGGGAGAATCACACTGGCTACATCGCCTACGCGGACGACCTGGTCATCTTGGTCGGGGCAACACGCGTAGAGACCGCGGCGGCTAGGTTAAGTGCCGAATTCCGAAAAGTCCAAAACGACGAAAGCTGACGAAAGAGGACATCTCCAAGGAGAAAACTCAGACCCTCTCTCTGAAGGTCGGAAGGAAGCAATACGGGTTACCACGAGAACCTCCTGGCTCTCGGGGAAAAAACGGTTCCTCACTTCACGAGGTTGCGCAGCATGATGTCAGCGGGTTGGGGTGTGAACCAGGCATCCGCGAGGAAGATATACAGAACCGTATTCATCCAGCAGGTGGCCTACGCAGCTTGTGTATGGTGCAGGTCCACCCTCACAAAGAAGGCCGTAATTAAGTTAGGTAGTTTTCAAATGTGTCCTCTCCTCGCTATGACTGGAGCTCACAGAACAGTCAGTACGGATACGCTTCAGGTTGTTGCCGGGGTCCTCCCGCTCGATCTGGAGCTCAGAGTGCAGGCCGGAAAGCAGCTCCATACGTTAAGACGTACAGGAATCACAGATGTTCCCTGGCTTGGCTTGGAGGAGGCGCTGGAGATATGGCAGGAAAGGTGGAGTATATCGAGCAAAGGGGACTGGACCCGGGTCCTCATCCCCGATGTTAGGAAGAGGTATGGTCTCCCGATTACACTGGATCACTACGTGACACAGGTTCTCACGGGATACGGCGACACCTCAGGGGAAACTTCACCAATTCCGCCTGGTTGACTCTCCTCAGTGTAGGTGCGGATGTGGAAGCGAAACGATCGCTCATGTTCTCTATACATGCAAGAGGATAGAAGCGTCCAGGAATAGGTTTAGACATATCGTTAATACGATGGGTCTCCAATGGCCGTTGGAAGGAAGCGCCGTGCTGCACAGCAAGGCCGTCTATGAGGGCCTTCGGTCATTCGCACGCGAGAATTTAATAGGGATGATCGTGGCGCTTAGGCCGGGACAAGGGAGACTTGGTTAAGACTAGATTAAGACTAGACTAAGCTAGGCTAAGTTAGTATACATTAAACAGGAAACTTAAAATAAGATAGATTAAGGAGTGTTCCTTACGGAGAAAAGAATACCCCCGTAGCTGTCTCGAGCTTGCCATACAAATCGTTTAAATAGAGAGTTGCCCGCAGGGGCGGCGTCAGGGACGCGGAGATCAGAAACTTCGGGATTAGGACTCGCAGAGTTGAGGCCGTCACTCTAAGAAGAACGGGCCGATTTCACTTGTGGGATGCCTCCGGGAGGCGACGCCGAGCTGATCTGGGATCCCGTGCAACATATAACACCAGAGGGTTGCGACCACCGCTCTCGGACGTTCGTCCGTTAAAAGGTCAACCGTTGCTTGCCCACATGCAAAATATATGGTAGATTTCTTTTGCTGAGTCTTCGGACTACGATGCAACCGAGTAATCGAAAGGTCCTACCGTAGGCCTCATAAATATGGTACCACGGGTAAGCCCGGAAGCCGCACTACGATGCAAGTGGGATGAGGGCCCGGCCTTGCGTCGTTCGCGGGAAACCGCGGGACGACGGGGCTTGACTTCGTGGTGGCTGTAGCGGGAGCTACAATGTAGTTTATAGGCCATCGCTTGGCTAGGCGAAAGCATCACGGTGTTAGGGTCCGCGGGGCGGTGACTTGGGTCCTCAGGGTCCCGGGCTGCCGTTCCGCACGACCGTCCACCCGGAGTGCTTGGCTGACTTATCGGTGAGTCAGGCTGAAAGTTGCATGTGACAATACACACTGCAGGAGTTGGATAGGCTCCCTTCTCACCCGAGTCGTAAAGTAGCGGGAAGTGAGTGTGAAAATCGTCCCGCTACAATCGGTACGACGCGCTTCAACGGAGGTGCGACGGGGTTCGTCGGCCATACGCTCGACGTTGGGTCGAAGCGGCGGGTTCGTCCGTCGTGGCGAGTCAGATGACCACTTGGTCTTTTGAATGGCGCACAGCGCTAACATAAGGTACAGGTGGGGCTGGAAACGGAAAAACCCCCCAAAATCCAGGAACTACATGTTAACTTAACAGGAGCTGGCGAGACCACAGCCATAGCAATATGACTGTAGTCTCATCGTCACACATCCTCGTGGTGCCAGACGAGCAACATCCTCGAACGGCTAACGTGACTGAGTGTTTGGACAGTCTCGGGCATGCGGCTACCATAAGAACCCGTCACCCACCTCTACTACGCTATGGATACCAATGTTCCACTGGCGCAGAGACCAGAAACTGGTAGACGCTGGTCGCGGCGTCGACATCCTAAGGTGATGTAAAAAGCTACTCCGGGGAGGGAGGAATCCCCATCGACACGATCTGTGTAACGGTTGAACGGCCTTCGGGTTCCTCCCGGGACGCACGACCCATCTACCGGTGGACACCATTACCAGATACTGCGGATCCTCTGAAGGTAGAAACGGCATCTCTGCCCCAGTACGCCGTTTCTGTTCAGTACGGTACCCCTGGCACACGGATGTGGTATCGGTGTTCGTCGGCCCTATGTCGACGCTGATTCGCCTTCGTGGTGGGTCAGACGCCTGTATGTCCTCTTGAGTAGCGCTCAGCGCTAATAGAAGGTGACTGAAGGGCTGGAAACGGTAAAATTCCTCAAACCCTGGTACAACTGGCTTAACTTAACAGGAAGTTCATTATCATAATGACGTGTTAAGACAGGACTTGAAATTAGTATATTTTTATTATTATTATAAGTTTGATGGTCAATGCCATTTTGTCTCATTACGTAAAAGTAAAGTGGTGTAAGAATTTCTGCTGCGTTTGGCACAAATTTTATATAATATGTAACTAAACCTAAAAATGATTTTATCATAGTTTTATTTTCGGGGATAGCGGCATTTTAAATTGCGTCAATGTGTTTCTGTAGTGTGTATAAGCCCTTTTCATATATTTTACGAGTATGTCTTAAATATTCAATTGATTTTTATAAACATTTGCATTTTTTTATTTTCCCTCTTAGACCGCACTTTAATAATACATTTAATTAAAAAAAAAATTACTGTAAAGGGTTCAACTCTATTTTGAGATGTTTGATCGATTAATATATATATGAGTACTTGTGACTATTTATAGTTATTATATTATATACCCGAAGTCACAATATTACACACTTTTATTTCCAGTATACGTATTTCAACAACTATGTTGTCATCTTCAGCGCGTACTAAAACTAACGTTCTAAAAAAATAGTTCAACGGCGGTTCCTCTATTTTGCTAAATTATTATTTAAAATATCTTCCGAAGAGTATGATTATCGAATGATAGCTTGTCAGTTAGGAATATCTTCACATGTTAATAGAAGGCACGATGACAAGTTAAAATTTCTCTTTGGACTCTTTAGCAATTTTAGACTCTCCAATGCTATTGTTTATGAGTTTTCTTGCCTTTTTTGTTTTAATTGCAATTACCACACGTTATCATATATATTATGTAACAGACGAGTACGCGTGTGACCCCCTGCCGCTCGCTTCTGTCGACGACACACCACCGGGTACGTTCAACGCGCGAGCACACTTACCGAACACCGTGAACGCTCAACCAAAGGCGCGAATCGTGTCGGTTGCAGGTACCAGAGGATCCTGCAAACCCATAAAACCAACCAACCATCCAATACCACTTTCTGCTATCACATCAAACGGTAAATCGTTAAACGATTATCTTTTCCCGGGACCTAAACTTCAACAGGATTTATCTGGCATCATTATACGTTTTCGATTGCATACAGTTGTATTTACGACAGACATA
>JAIPRL010000434.1:0-28540 GCA_025469235.1 Pemphigus obesinymphae | reverse complement strand
GACTATATCAAAGTTCTAGGTCTAAAATGGGAACCCAAGCAGGACGCGTTGGCTTATCAGTATCAACCTAATCCAGTTCGTTTCAATAAACGTGCTATATTATCAGAAATTGCACGTATCTATGACCCGATTGGATTACTGACACCAATCACGACTAACCTAAAGCGTCTGATGAAGTATTTGTGGTCTATCAAAGTAGGATGGGACGACCCAATACCAGAAGATGCAATAGAATCACGGTCCAGATATCACGAAGAACTACCTATTATTGGATCAGTACAAGTACCACGTCAAATTACAACAAATGGAGCTATGTATGAACTCTATGGTTTCTGTGACAATTCTGAAATCGATTACACTGCAGTTGTCTACCTATTAGTCCGGGAAGCAGACGGTACTACTCATTGCCAACTTCTAATGGGTGAATCCAAAGTCACTCCAGAAAAGGAAGTTATCGATTCGATTCGACGAGTTTTGGATTATTTCAGCACGCAGCATTATTCGAAAACGACTACGTCAATGTATACCTTGCTTCAAAGCAAAACCCACGTCTGTGCAGCCTAGTATGGGAGATTTGCGACGACCAAGGCTGATTGACACCAAAGCATTCGTCCAGGTAGGGGTTGATTTTGCCGGACCCTTTATGGTAAAGGTTGCTCTGCTACGACGAATACAACCCACAAAGGGTTATTTATGCATTTTTATCTGCATGACAACTCGTGCAGTACATTTAGAACTAGTGAGTGGTTTGTCAACAGCTCTCTTCTTATCAGCCCTTACCTTACTTAGCCGTCGTGGGCGATGTACAGACATTTATAGCGACTGCGGCACAAATTTTATTGGAGCGAAGCGTTATTTGGAGAAAGTTCAGGAAATCATCACCTCACCTGAGACAGCCAAAAGTATCGCAAATCTACAAATTAAATGGCACCAACCCTCCTTCAGCTCCACATATGGGTGGCCTTTGGGAGGCGGCCGTAAAATCTGCAAAAACCTTACTTTCTCGTACGATTAGTGATCACATTTTGACGTATGAAGAATTAAGTACAGTTTTCTATCGAGTTGAGGTCATCCTTAATTCTCGGCCATTAGGTCCTAAGTCATCAGATCCTAGTGATCTCCAACCACTTACCGCTGGATATTTCCTTACAATGGCACCCATCCTAACTCTACCAGCTCCTATCGTTACCAGTCCCATTCCGAATCTTGGACTTCAAAAATGGTGGACACTCGTCCAACGAATACAACAGCACTTTTGGGAACGATGGCAGAAAGAGTACCTACATACCATCCAAATACGAGAGAAATGGCACAAGGATGAGCGAAATCTTGTCCCCGGAGATTTTGTACTTCTGAAAGAAATGACACCGCCCCTCACATGGAAAACTGTACGCATCCTAGACGTTTATCCTGGAAACGATAATATCGTACGGGTCGCCACTATCCGTACCGCAGATGGGAAACAATTCAAACGCCCGGCAGTCAAGCTGTGCTGCTTACCAATTAATTATTGAAGCCTGGTGGCCTCAAGGTGGGCGGTATGTTTATGAGTTTTCTAGCCTTTTTTGTTTTAATTGCAATTACCACACGTTATCATATATATTATGTAACGGACGAGTACGCGTGTGACCCCCTGCCGCTCGCTGTCGTCGACGACACACCACCGGGTATGTTCAACGCGAGAGCACGCTTACCGAACACCGTGAACGCTCAACCAAAGGCGCGAATCGTCGTCGTGATTCACGTCAGTGTCGGTTGCAGGTACCAGAGGATCCTGCAAACCCATAAAACCAACCAACCAACCAACTATCCATCCAATACCACCTTCAATCGGTCACACTCGGGCTCAGGTCGCATTTGTTTTTGTATTATTTGTTTTGTTTTTATATTATTATTTATTTATTTGTAATTATTTGTATCTATTTATTTATTGCTCCGACTTGCTGGCCAGCAAATTTTGTGCCCATTAGTTTTAGTTTTTTTTTTTATATATCAATAGTAGGCCGTCAACCGGCATTAACGAATAATTTCGGTGTTTTATATTTATTATAAATACCTATCCATTATCTATACAGTCCACTCGAAGTTACCAACAAACAGCTATATAGGTACTTAATTAATTTTAAGGCACCTCTTCTACTCCTTCACGTCCACCTTTCTTCATTCCGATACGCTCAACCAATTATATGCTCAATGAACCTCTGCGTAGTTTAATGCGTCTAGCCAATGTAAATCCCTTGTGTTCTTTTTTTATATATTTTAATATTTCTATTTTAAGGTTTTCATTTTAAAACTTATTTTCGTGTATCTTTTTTCTAATGTATTCTAATATCAATATGTGTTAATGTATGCACTATGTATTGTATAAATCCAAGGGGTCCTGATGTATATATTAAATAAATAAATAAATAATTATTCTTCTTCTTATGGTTTAGGCCGTTTAAGACCATACTGCTAAATACACATATTGCCACCTATCTCTATTCTCCGCTGTTTCCCTCCATTGACAGTTCCACCAACTTTGCATCTATTTTAACGCAGTCCACCCATACGCTCTTCCCATAGGCCTTTTTCCAACAGGATCTTCCTCAATCATCTTTTATATCAACGTTCCATGTTTCCGTCAGGTATGCCCACATAAATCTTCGTTTTTATTAATGTACTTTATTATATCTGGCCGTTGAAAAAGGTTTTCAATTTCATTGTTACATAATCTTCTCCATCCACCTATGTCATATGTGAGCGTCAAAGTACGTCCCATATATTTTCCTCAGAAATTTTCTCTCAAATACCGCCATATTTTGTTCTTCGGCTTTTTTCAAAGGCCACGCTTCAGTTTTATACAAGAAAATTGGCTACATTAAGGTCAAGTATAATCTAACTTTTAAGCTCATAGAAATGGCTTCTGAGCTATAAAGATTTTTCCTAAGTCATAAAAATATTTATTTGCTGATTATAATTTCACCGATACTTCTGTCTTCACTTCATTATCTTGCGTTATCATCAACCCCAGATACTTAATAATTGAACCACTCTCTTAAACCTACGTCCTCCACCTCTATGCATTACTCTTATATTCCGTTTTTTCATCATTAACAGTGAGACCTACTTTCTAAGCAACTATTTATAAGTTAACTTCCCATTTGTTTTATCATCTATTAGTCTATTTCTCAGGAAAGCAATATCATCTGCGTATGCTAGAAGGTTTATTGTCGATTTAACTAGGGTGACACCTTTAGACGTCTCCTTTAGGTTCTCTCCGGCATTAAGTTCATATTTTTCTCAAAACCACCAAGCTTCTGTAAAATTGATTATAAATACTTGAACTTACAGGTGGCGGTATGTGAAATTCACTGACCGGTATTCGGTAAGTATTCACTTAACGGTTTTTTTCGGTATACCGGTATGTCAGTTTTTTTTCGACAAAATATGTACGATATTTATAGTTTTTAAGATAAATACCCTATATACGGTAGTTATCGTTTTCATGATAAATACCGTATGTATGGTAGTTATCGTTGTATACCGTACCTTCTTCGAATTTAGATCATAAATTATTGTAAAACACCATATTATATTATATTGTCGTATGAGTGGGGGTTCTTGATAAATTATGAGGGGGGGAATTTACTTTTAAGTTTCTAAGTATAAGTTTAGACAACTTTCGTTGTTACGTACGTTTACTTTTAGGTGTCGTTTTCTAAACCATGATAAGGTGTTGTCGATTTGATGTTGGAAGTGAAGAATTACACGTTTTTTGTTTCTGTTCTTTGCTGGGAGCAAGGTATCATTAGGAAAAAGAACGACGGAGGCGTTTGAGTTTACTTACAGATCTTTGATGTATATGAGATATAGTTGAGGTGATAGGCAGGAGCCCTGGGGAACTCCTGCTGAGATATTTGTGCTAGTTGAAGTTACCTCATCGATGAGAATTTTAAAGTTTCTATCTTCGAGAAATGATTTAACTATTTTTAATAAGTAGTATGGAACACCTATTTGCTGAAGTTTATAGAGAAGACCATCGTGCAAGACTCGGTCGAAAGCCTTCTCCAAGTCCAGAAATACCGCGGTTTATTCTTTATTGTTGGCGTTCACGCAGAGGGAGTCGACCAGCTTTACTAGTTGTAGAATGATCGAGTGTTCAAAATGCGTATTGCGCGTTTCGGATATTATGTTTTGTTGAGTTGATTAGCGATTGAAGTAGGATTCTTTCGAAGACTTTTGAAATCGATGACAATAGTGAAACCGGGCGATAACTGGTCGGCTGGTTTGAGTCTTTACCCGGTTTAGGTATTGCGATGATTATGGAGCGTCTCCAAGCAATTGGGAAATATCCTATTCGAATGCAATCGTTTTGCAACAATCAGGATACCTATGCTCTTCTTGGCATACTTTTTAGCGTGGTATTGCTGTTTATGTCTTCCCTTAGAGCTTTACGAGTAGGCAGTTTTTTAATTATTTTTTCCACGATTCCGGGGGATGTGAAGAATGTTTAGGTTTGGTGCCGTGTTTATGGATTTGACGCTATTTGATACATCGGGGAGGACTTGGCTGGGGTTTAATATGAATTGTTTGGTGAATGTTTCGGCAAGCAGATTCGCTTTTTCATTAACTGAGTAAGCCAGGCTGTTTGGGCCGCTCAAAGGGTATGATACTTAAGGTTTGTTAAGGAGATTTTTATTTAAATTGAGTTGTCTCTTATGTTGAGGGAGTATAGGAATTTGTTCTGGGCAATAATAACAGAAGGTTTAATATTTATTCCGCAGCTTCTAGTATTATTATTATTATTATAACCGTCTGTATACACGACGGCGCGCACTGGCGACCACCCGACCGCGACGAGTAACGATATAGATGACGATAACTGTAGCCAATGACAGCGCTCCAACTATTCGGGCGGCATAAATGCGTCCGTGAATTTTTCCAAACTAATATGGAATAGAGTATATTGGTGTACAGACAGTCATAGTTAGGGGTTTAAATTTCAAATAGATTTTAACCTCGACAGTAATATAATAATGCATGTAAATATAATAGAATATGTACACTTTTTTTTTAGCAGGGATCAGTGGCGCCCAAACTATATTCCAAGTGTAGCAGTTGCTACACATAATTTGGGTGGTGGGTGTTACCAGTAATTCGTAATATAATATAAGTCGAATAAAATGATAGATAATAAAAATTAAAAGTTTTACTTATTAGATTATAGTAATTAGTATTTACTACGATTGCAACATATTGAATATACTTAATTCTAGTATAATTTACGAATCACGGGTAATCTTAGTTCATGATAACTATTAAATTTGGAGGATCTTAAAAAAGAGTACATACAATTTGCACATGAACATTGGAATTTTGAACGTATAAAAAAAACTTCCACAAAATCTTCACACTCCAAGTGATTACTTATTATCAGATATTGAAAATAATATTGATAGTGAAGATGAAGAACATGAACAACAAGAAGAAAACCAGTCTAAAAATAATAGATTTGAAAATGTAAGAAGTATACTATCATTGTACAACATGATATGTTATTTTTGTGGACTAAATGCAATATTCCCTAGTTTATATACGGCATTAAAAATTGTACTAACATTACCTACATCTATTGCATCACCTGAACGAGTATTTTCTAAATTGAAATTGGTCAAAAATAAATTGAGAAGTACAATGAATGCAGAAAGATTGGACGGACTAATGTTGATGGTTTGTAAGACTGATATTCAGATTGACTTAGATAAAGTTCTTGACGATTTTGCAAATTCAAATATATATCTAAAATCTCGACTTACCTAATTTCTATATAATATGTTCATAGTATTCATCAATTTATTTTTGACTAATAAATAAATGTTGAAAATGCAATAGTTTTAGGTAATTGAAATTTTAAAATTGGAGATATTACATTTAGTCCATAAAAATAACTATTTCCTATCTTTGAGATAATAAATAAACACTTGGATTGTGCAATTTTTATACATTACAAGAATTTCAACATTTATATCTGCAAATTGAGTTAAATTATTTACATACCTATATTTTTAATGTTGTGACTTTTTAATGTTGTATTTTAATGTTTTAAAAAAAGTATTTTATATTTTAAGTGCTTATTATGTAATTAAATAATTATTAATAAAAAAATATTAATATTTATATAACTGCTTTAAATAATTTATTACCTATAATTGTTTTTAATTATAATCATAATTCCTATTTTAAAAATACAAGGTAAATACTATAATAATATTCCTATGTATACAATATATTATTATATTACTTATAATTATAAAAAAAATATATTACACTTGATTTATTTTCTGTTTTACTAATATCTTAAACTCTTAAGAAAAATTTTGATTTGATGTTTTAGGGTAGGGGTTGGAGGATATATATAATATATATATACTATATACGTATATATATATATGCGTGAAAAAATGTTTAAGGTGGGTGGTAGTTTTGAATTTCAATCTTTGTTACACCATAAAAATTTAGTTTGGGCACCACTGCAGGAATGGAGAGTTAGAACAAAGTTTTCTAAATACATTCTACATAAATATAATATAGGTAAGTAGATATATGAAATTTCAAAATACTTACTTGTTTTTGTGTAAGGAGATATTTGCCTTTAACAATAAGTTGTGCTCTAATTTTAAATCCAAGTGCATACAAATTATCTAATCTATGTTCTTCTTTTTTTGCAACATGATAAAGTTCAGTACATGTATTTTGACATGGACTTTTTCGTACATTATTAGCCCACTCATCAGATCCATCACAACAATCTAAAGTAAATTTATTCCTTATTATAAAATTAGTGATAATTGATACAAAATTAGTGAAAGTATTTCATCCAAATATAGGTATAATAAGCTGAATTCACACGTAGTGATTGAACCACTAATTTTTCTAAAACCAGTAAAAACTGCTTATGGTATTAAATTAAACCGCTGTTAATGTGGCCATACATAGACGCATGAACCATATCTGATGTACAGGTATTTGAAAATCTTCCAGAATATATTAAGGATATATATTAACTACTACAGTTTTAACTGTCCATATAATTGGTAAAACATTATTCTGATTTAAATCGGTGACAAAAGTGGTTTAGCAGCTGCCCAAAATTTATTTTATTTTTAATTATATAATTTATAAAATAGACAGTTAAGTATACAACATAGTAGATACCTATATTATAGATCAATTTAAATTGAAATCCATTTGAAGAGATTATATTAGAGGCAAACTTCTCCATTTGAAGATTATTGGAATTATGAGGTTGGAAATATAATCATTTCATTATTTACCCTCAGTAGCAAATAAAATATTAGAAATTAACAATTTATATAAACCTTACATATTTTACTATATATAAGGGGTAAAAATTGCTTAGTTAACAGTCAGAAATTCTATGGACGAGGAGGAAAGGGCATCTGTGCACTTCCACTATTTTGGTAAATAATGTTTATTCTTCAGAATATTTCATTTGAATTTTCAAATTTTTTCATATTTTTAGTTTTGATATTTTTTGAAAATTTTTATAAAATATCTTGCATTACCTGGAAGAAATACTATCATGTAGCATCAATAAAAACAGTGAAAAAATTAATATTTTCAAGTTTCAATACTACATATATATATGTATACTTTTTACCAAATTTTCTAAATGGTGGTTTATATTTTTTTAAAGATATTTATTGGCAAATTAAAAATATTTCAAGTTTAATATTTAGGCGAGGTAATGTCGTAATCGTCGCCTATATCCGTTGTTTCAGACATGTTCGTCGTGGGTAAGTCATGTACTCTCATTTCGTCGTTTTCTATCCCAAGAATGAGACGTTACATCTGTCTACATATTAATATGTCCTAACCAAGATTCCACATGGGGAACAAACAGGTCAACTCCATCCAATTACTCTAGGTATATGATACTTTTAGACAGTGAATATTGATCATGTGGAACTATTACCTCTGAGTTCCCGAGATATTGCTTATGCTCTTGTATAATTATGGCGGATAACTTAACCAAATTTTTAAAACTCTAATCAGCCAAAAATATACAGACTCGAGGAATTTTCAAACAACATCAGATGTTTGTCTTGTCTTATAATCCATCTAAAAGGATAATATAGGATTGAGGGATAGCATTCACAATGGACAGTTTCCAGAAGTATTGCTCTGCCAATGGAAACCAATATTATACCATTTTAGTATCATCCAAGAGCCAATGAACCAGTAAAACAAGTAAACTTAATATTATTGTCAACTATAATAACTAGTATTCTAAATGAAACTGTATGAGATAAGAATATCTTGGAAGTAAAGCTGCATTTAAATATTGTAATTAATCAGATAACAGGGATAAATGCTTTTTTTTGTATATGGATATAATGGTCTATTGGATACATTAACTAATATTTGCCTCTAGTTCTTTAATAAATGATCGGAGAAATATCGTTGTTGCACTCACTTATAGAGATTTTTTTTTCATTATTTTATTGTGTATAAAATTCAATTTCATCAAAAAATGGAGATATCTGGTTGTTACACTCAGCCCTTCAATTGTAAGCCAATATATCAACAGCCTCCTGAGATCCAACAAGAACTATAAGAAAAATAGCAGTCCAGCAGATTGAAGTGGCTAGAACATATTTTCATCCCATTTTGCAGTTAGTAAGGCCACTCGTCCACCATAGTAACCTGACACGTAATTTGCGATAAATGAATCATATGGGTAATATTTTATTTATACATAAAGAAAATTAAGTGAGTGGGTCCACCGATCTAACATATCAGATCACATATCACTTCTGTGTCATTTATGAAATGTTGCTAGTGCCAAAAGTGGAGCATGTACTACTGTCTACTTTTGTCACATATTATTTGCCCGCCACCATGCATTCAGCTAATAATACGTACTTATTTTTTATATTCTACATAAAATGTATAGTACTTTATTCAGCTATCGATTTTATTACAATTCATGAAAATAATCAATTTTAATTCAAAATTTCTGTGATAACCGTTAAGCGAATGAGTATCATATTATATTTATATTAAATAGTATTATATTATATATTCATACTCTGGGTAATAACTTAATTTATTATTTAATAATTTTACATTCTTTTAATATGACTTGATTAATGTAAATTTTTTTTATAAAGAAAGAGTATATACACTTATATATATACTTAATATTTATAATATGCAGAATAGGATCTCAATTCCAAAAAATATATTTATTTGAAATCTTTTATGTACATAAATGTTATACTATATTGGTATATTCGAATTTGTTCTTGGCATGACAAAATATTAATTTTTATATATTTCATCATGGTTCCCGGGTTATGGATTATTCTATAGGATACATCTAACATGATTTTCAAATAAATTAGTGTCTAAAGTATTTAAAGAAATATTTCAATATTCCTTGTAATTACACAGATATATGACTACTAGATATTTTGATTTGGCTACAATGGTTCTCTACATTATAGTTGTTATTAAAAAAAAAAACAGACTATACTGTAGGAGTAGCTTATGAAATTTATTAGCAATACCATAGATTAAATATACTATATTAAGTATATTTAATCTATGGCAATACCAATGTTTCATGGATAAAACGGATGATACTCGTAACTTTCCACATAGTATAGTTAAGTACAGTTGTTTCAGTAAGAACTTCAATACAGGATAAATCATGTACTGGAGCCTCAATGCATTGCTTATATTTGGAGGACACAATGGAGCAAACCATTTATGCATGTTCAGTGTCCATGCTGGGATGATGATGGATGGGAATTATATATATATATAATAACGTAACAAGACACCAGGGTTGTACTAGGACGAGCTACTAATCGGCGATCACAGACTGAGCCCTCGGCTAGTTTTGGGCCCCTTCCTTTGCTCAAATTTAAATAATAATAATAATATTTATAAATAAATAAATCTATACATATTTTATTCTTTAGAACCGATATCAATTTACTAAATATATTATTGTATCCTATTCTATAACAATGTTTAAAAATTCTAAATGATTAATCTGTTTTTCAATCTAATATGACCTACCTATATTTACACTTTTTAGTATGTAATACGCATACGCACACAATTTTAAACAAAATGTATAACTAATCTTTCTCTATAATACTGGTATGAGATTATTGTTTTTAGTTTTATTCTTATATTATTGATAAAATTAACAAAATTTTGCATATTAGTTATTACTATTTACCACCGTTCTAAGAGATCCTCTAAATTTGACTCAATCTAAAATTATTTTTAGATTGTTAAGGCTTAATTTTCGAAACTTTTAGAATCTATACATAAAATTAATAATTATTAGTCAACCACCAGAGTTGTAAAGTATTTGAATATTGGTATTTAAATACCTACTTTCATATTATCTTGTTAGAAATTCAAATATCACATCTCACAGAATATAATATTAAACAATTATTATAAATACCTATGTAATATTGTAAAATTACTAATTACAAAAGCTATTATGGCATAGATGAAAGCTTAAAATCTGTGATTATGGTATATAGAACATTTTGAGAACTACAATATTATGCTTATAACTTCCACTAAATTACCATCAGATTATTATTGTATAATATCCAAATTAAAAAGTACCTATTTACTATTTTATTAGTCTTATTGATAACCGATTATAGGTATGTAGGAATGCTACTTATAGACATATCTAATATTATAATTATTAATACAATGGGTTGTTTTTTTTTTTATTTTAAAATTACAGTAAAATCTCTCTATAACAGAATCGCTTAGGACCAATATTTTTTTCATTATAAAGAGTTTTCCGTTTTAGGGAGGTAGAAAAAAAAATCAAGAAATGTTTCAAGAATGCACAAATGTGTTAAAAAATTGTATTTTAGGTAAATATTTCGTACAACTTAAATTAAATATGTTTTGTGTATAATATATATGTGTTAAAAAATTAAAAATAAACATATTAGATACATATTACTTTTTTTATAAATTAAGAAAAATAGTTTGTAATATTTGACTGCTTTTTGTGACTAAGGGCAGCGCGTTCAGCACATTCTCGTGCTTTCGTTGTTAGTTCTAATAGATTTGAATTTGAAATTGTGGCTGCAAACTTTTGTAATTCTTCTAAATATAAGATTGCGGTTTTAAAATCTTTTATTTTTGACTCATCGCTGGTCTCGCTGTCATCATCATCGTTTTCTAAGATTTGAAATTCCTCTTCTTCTAAAAAAGTCGCCGAATCATAAGTTTGGTGCGTCTCTAATTTACTATCAAATGTAATGAAATCTTCGATATCAATATTGGCTGTAAGGCACTCTTCATTTATTACTTTCAAAGAATTTTCTGTAAATCTATATTGGTTCCTTAATGTGAAAGAAACCCGACTTTACGAAAACAATTTTGCACACATTCAGGTTTTACACTGTCGCAAGCCAACGCTATCCAGTTGACTGCATCCAAGACACTTATTGATTTAGCTAACTGATGGGCTGAAGAGCAATTATCCATCTTGCATAACAATGATTGTAACAAAAACTTGCGATAATAAGACTTGAACGTGTAAATCACTCCTTGATCCATTGGTTGGGTGACTGATGTTGTATTCGGGGGCAGCATAAGTATTTTCATATTAGATAATTCAATTTTTGGGTGACATGCAGCATTGTCTAAAAATATCTGGACATTTCTATTCTGAGATCGTATATCTGCGTTGAAATAACGCAACCACTGCTTCATTATCTCAGTTGTCATCCAGGCTTTTTTATTAAATTTCCACATGATGGGTAATGAAAAAATGTCTATGTTCTTAAAACACCGTGGACTTGCCAATAACTAATGGTTTCCTAATTTCCCCAGCCATACTACCACACATAAGCACTGTTAAACGATCCTTTGCTTTTTTTCCCCCAGCACATAACTCACTCTTGAGTAGGAATACCTCTAAAAAAAGACCCGTTTTGTCCGCATTGTACACGTCTTTTGCTTCATATCCAGCAATGAGTCTCGAAATTTTTTGTTTCCACTCCTCCAAAGTTTCTTGATTAACGTCATTTGCCTTACCACTGACTTGTTTCCAAACAATATCATGCCTCTTTTTAAATTTTTCCAACCAACCTTTGGAAGCCTTGAAATGTTTGACGTTCATTTTTTAGCCAATTTCATAGCTTCTGTTGTAAAATTGGACCGGAAATTGACAAATTTTTTGACCGAACGCTGATAAACCACTCATACAACTTTTTGTCAATTTGTTCAAATTATGATATTTTCACTCTTTTACTCTTCCCCGAGTTTTTGCTATTCACCCATTCATCCATAATCTTTTCTTTATTTTTTATCACATCGTAAATTTGAGTTTTTCCACATTTAAATTTAGTAATAAGTTCCTTCGTACTTAGTTATTCTCTCTCCTTTAACTCGATCAATTTAACTTTATCAGACAAAGTCAGAGCTGTACGTAGAATATTAGCGAGCTTAAAAGAGTACAAAAATAAACGAAATCACAACAATAAAACATACACATGTACTAAGCGTTTACTAAACAACATGAACAGTTCGAAAGAAAACAGACGACTGAACAGCTCACATTTACAAAATTTAGCTATAGGTACATTACATATCTAATCTTTGCTATACTATACGTCTACAATAGAAGGTAATAAATAAATCACTATGACAATCGTGAAGTGATATCAATGAACGATATTTCAGATAATGATAAAATTAAATGTATATTATATAGTATTTTTACTAATTGGGTCACAAAAATGGTCCGTTTCCGTTTTGTAGAGCTTCCGTCTTAGAGAGGTCATTTTCATATATTATTTGAACCGGGACTATTGACATTTTCTGTTATAAGGAGGATTCCGTCTAATAGAGGGTCCGTTATAGAGAGGTTTTACTGTATTTGAAATTTATTTAAAATGTATTTTAGTATTTACTTAAATACATTAGCTAAAAAAATATTTGAGTATTAAATACTCTAAATACTTTTTTCAATGATATTATTTTTACTTACTCATATAATTTTTTTAAAAGTTATCTTTACAACTCTGGTACCACTATGGTCAAAATGTCTAAATAGTTGATCTATTTCTGAAGCCTGTAAAGAGTACTTACATTTTTCTGTCAAATATACATTACAATTTTGGTTAAATTTTGTATTATGATTTACTATATATAAATATATTAAATATTTATTTAGTATTTAATATTCGGATAGATTGAATATTTATTTTAAAACATTTAGACTTAATATATATTATATTCCTTTATGAAAATGCAAATATCCCAGATTTTACTATTTACCTATTATAATAGATGCCTACATATTATTATATAATACAACAATATTGTCTCTTTTTATAGTTATTGCATTTTACTCCAAATACTAGATTTTAAATTTGATTCAAAAATAAAATATTATTTTCTGTGTCTTTATTGCTATTTTTCATATTTTAAAAATATATTTTAGATTCAGTAAAAAGAAAAAGATTTAAACAATGTTCTTTAATTGGAAAAATTCACTAAATTAAATATTACTTATAACTATTTAATATTCCTCATGTCATTCTAATTTGAACCCATTTTTAAATTTCGATTTTTGAGCTCAAATTATAACCATAAAACCTGATATTTGTACAAACATCCAATACATTTTCAAAAGCACATTTTCACAAGTTTCTAGGAGTATTTAAATTTTGTATTATCTTTTTGGAAATATTTTGTATTAAGTGGAACAATTGGTATTTTCTTTATTGGGTATGACCAAGACCGTATCTGAGAGAGGGTCTATTGGGTCCGGACTCCCTCAAAAATTTTTCTACAATTTGATAAATTGTTTATGTAAACTATTGGCTTTTAGCATATCAATATTTTTAATCAAAACCGATCAGTTAATGAACCACAATACTTTAAAGAAATATATACTTATCTACGTTGGGATTTAAATGCAACAGTAAAACATGCCAAAAAATTGTATAGATTAAAATAATGAATATAGGTAGGTATGTGGAAAAACATTTATATAGCTATAAAAGCATCGTTAAAGATAATATTAAAAAATGTTTTTTTTTTTTTTTAAATCATTAACTTTTGAACTTACCAAATTAAGTAATAATAATTTTATTAAAAAAAATGTATATATACCTATAAATACCCGACCCCGAATAGTTGAGAGAGAAGGAAAAAAATAAGAAGTATTATATATATATATATAATTTTTAAGGTAGTTCTCTGTGACAAGCTATATAAAAAAACAAAAGAAAACATTTTTGTACATTGTATTAATTGAATTATCCATAAATATTTTGAAAACTGGTTGGACAACTCCCTATTTTTTATTGACTTTTTACTTTTTTAATATTTATTCCTCAAATTAGATATAGGTATATTTAATAAATTAAATTTTAGTCCACCAAATAGGTACTAAAATATCTGATATAAAAATTGAAAAATGTAAAAAATTTCTATTAAAAGATAATTTATTGATAAATTTAAATCTGTTTTAAAAATCTATAAATCCGATAAATTGATATATGATGGACAAAATATAAATTCAATGTGTATTAAAATTATATAATATATTTTGGACTCCCTCAGAAAATAAAATCTAAATACGGCCTTGGGTATGTCGTATGGATCCTTTGGCCAAATTGTGAACTGGGCTTTTTGATGCCAGTCTGATACATTCTGTAGTATATTTGATCAGAATGAAGATGAGAAGTGAATTTGCCAAGTTGAATTACAATAAATTATGGTAGGTACTAGGTAGACAGAAATATATAATGTATTTTTCAAGTGCATACCCATTGACTACAAATGGTAAGAAAATAGGTCTGGTTAAAAATTGTTAGGTTTTTTTTTTTTTAAGAGGACGTCCCATTCACATTTGCTGTTTTTGTTTATCTAATGGACAATATAGAAAAATTACACTACACAAAACAATAAATATGGTGTCTATGTTAAAATTATAGTTAAAACACCTATTTCCAATTTTATAAAGGAAAATATTTTCTAGAAAATGATATATCTTTTTTGCAAAATATTGTTTATCAAAGAAGTTACAGCTTTTTAAAAAAAGGAAAACTTAAAATCCTATAACTTCTTTGATACACAATATTTTACAAAGAGGATGTAATTTTAATATTCTCCTTTTTAAAATTGGTTATAAGTGTTTTAACTCTAATTTTAACGTAGATACCATATTTATTGTTTTGCATAGTGTAATTTTGCTATATTGCCTATTAAATAGATGCAAACAAATGTGGGTGCAACATCCTCTTAATAATAACAAATTCGAACCTGAACTGAACTTCCAAAAAAAGTCAATAAATCTATATACTTTTTACAAAAATAAATGTAATACTTCTTTAAAAATGTAAATAATAAGAAACAAATACTTCTAGTTTAAACTCTAATCAATTTTGGTTCGATTTTTTGAACTTTGAACTGTTCAACCCACCTCTTCTCTAGTTTTGACATTTATATTATAGAAAATCTCCAGTGAGAACTAATTTAGATGTTAGTTCAAAAAATTATTGGAAATTAATGCAAATGTCAATTTTCAGAAATGTAACCTTTTCAATAACTTAAATTGTGTTTTGTTTTACTGGAATGAGTAATCAAGATTCTCCTCAGTATACATATATAAAGAAATGTCATAAGTACCACAAATGCCATCGTTCACACGAGATGATGGTATGATGATGGGCAAATATCCTGAATTTGTACAGTAGAATGTACCATTTGTACAAGCTGAAGTACCTGGTTCATCACTTGCATCAAGACAATCACAATAATCATCATTAATATATGAATAAGGAATAGTAGAACTGCCATCCAGACAAACAAAATCCTTGCCAAATGCATATTGTTTTGTGTCTATACCATAATAAAATATAATTAATAATTTTTATTTTATATCATTTTATTTTTGAATAGGTACTGAAACTAATTTGCAATTATTATAATATTATGTACCTACATTATTAATATTATTTATATTATTAAAATATTATCAGGTAGGTACTAAATTTCAAATAAAATAATAAATAATAAATACCAAGTACCTATTCCTGTTTTAACACTTTTGTCTAATATAATGTCTACAATACATTTTCAAGAAATCTTACTTTCTATTGAGATGCCTCTAACTATCTCAAAGTTTTTAACTGAACATTTCGTCCAAAACGTTGAATGAAATAAAAGGATAACAACAAGAAGTTTATGACATGTTTCCATTTTGATTTCATTTAAAATTTTATTTGTCCAAATATCGAAATTATTTATAAAAATGTTAAACACGTATTTTGTCTGTTAGTTAATTAAAATCGTTTTTGTTTATAAAATAAAAATGGAATTGACTGTTGTGTTAATATAGACCACGGTCTTGTACATAAAGTACTCTATGGTATTGTTACAGAATATTCTGTGGTATTGTCATTGAACTCTAATGATAATCATTAATGTTATACAATGGTATACAAGACCGTGATATTGACATTTGTTTTGTTGATAATAGTAATAATAATATTGATAAGGTCAAAATGTGGATTATGGAATGATAGAATCGCGGAAAAAAACCCCAAATATAAATTTGGCGGAACAAAGTGTTGTGACTTGTGACCCTTCCCGGTTACGACTGTCAGGTCTATGTTGTTGGTCGTCGATCGGTTATTTCCGTTCTGACGATTGAAATTTGTTGGTAGGGTTTCGTTCAGAGTAAACAATACGTCCGTTAAAAGCACGATTTAAGATATTAGATAATATTATCTTAAATCGTTTAAGATATTAGATAATATTATCTTAAATCGTGGTTAAAAGCACGAATTAAGATAGTACTATCTTAATTCGTGGTTAAAAGTAAAAGGATCAGTTTATTGAGTTGGCCGACCCCAAATAGTTGGGAGAGAAGGCGAAGGAGAAGAAGAAGATCAGTTTATTGAGTCGATTAATAATAGTTAAAAGCACTTACAATTAAACACTAAGTTTAAAATTATGAATATTAAATAAGACTAAATAAGTACTATTGCTTAACGTATCGAAAACTCGACTGTCGTCGCACATACCCATACATTCATACGACCGTGCGACGGCAGATCGGAAATGATTATTCAGTAAAATACCCCGTTAATATAATATAGTATAATATAATATATAACCAGTGGTTCATAACAAAAGCTCAAATTTAAAATAATAAATTTTTATTAATAATTAATTATAATTTAAATGTTTATTTATTAAATAGAAAATTAACGACAAAAATACATTTTAATTTACAAACAAAGAAAAATATAAATATAATTCTATAATAGGTAATATCCTACATGGTACTTAGTGCTTAATACTTAAACTTGGTATTGGATCCATATTGTCTAGGTTAGTGTGTAATTCACCCATACATTTCATTGAACACCTCCAAGTTGTTTCTTCCCCACATATTTTGTTACATTAATAAAACATAGATGGTATATATATATTTAACATTAATATTTATTATCATCTTTATTTGATTAATATAATTTAACTAATTAATATAACTAAATTTAATAAAAATTAGATTGAACTGCAATGAACAAAATAAAAACCAAATTGTATTATACCTAACACATTTCAGTTAAAATGATTATAACATTTATAACAGTCCAGTTAAAATTGTAGCTGCCTATAATTTCATATTTAGAATTATTAAGTGATAAGAAATTAGCTTGCTCATCTTAATTGATTATAAATTTTCAATATGTTAATTTCTAACAGAAATAGCATTAATTGTCATAAATAAGATTTAGGATAGTGACGCCAACGTTTTTTTGTCAACTGGTGTAACTATCCAGAATAATACATATATCCACCTTCCCATCAAAAAAAAAAAATATATATTCTAAACCTTCACTTTAAAAAAAGGGCATTAGTATAAATTTCTCCATAAATCTCAAAGAAAAACAACAAATAAGCAAAAAAAAATTAGTATTTTTTGGCAAACACCCACCCCTAAATTTCCAACTAGACTAGACATAGCGTTCAGCTCCACTGGTGTAGGACCAAACTTTTTGCATACCTATATTTTTAGCCACGGTCGAAATTACCATGTCACATATAAAATCATTCAATAATACAATTTTTTTTATTAATTTACATTTAATGTATTCTCCTAATAAGGTAAAATCAATGAATATATCTTATATTATATAGTAGTATAGGCATAACTTTGGACTTCTTTTAGGGAGAGGGGCAAAAGCAATTTGTTTATTAACCCTTCCCCAAAAAAATGTTGTACAACTCAAAAATGTTTTTTAGTTTTGTAATTGTATACTTATAATTAGAGCTATATATGATACTATTATACTAATATGCACTAATAAAACCTTAAAATATTCTCTTTATATTCTTTTAAAAACAAAATATTCTTTATAAAACAAGCTAAATCACGAGAATTATAAATATGATAAAAACAAAAGTCGTCAAGACATAAATGGTGGAAGTTGATTCATAGTCAAAATTTTAATAATTTTATTTTATCAAAATTAAATATTAATATAATAAAAAAATTTAATCATGACAATTTTATTTTATTTCCCCTACATTTATAAAATATTTCTGTTAAAATAGGTAGTTTTTCCTTACGCTTAAGTAATTAATATTACTGAAAAAATCAAAAAATAATCTCTTCAAAGTACCAACGAGAATCAATTTGCTATCAAAATCTCTTTATTCAAAAACACTTCAACACGACTCCTTCAACCCAAAAAAATGTAAAATACATCCTTAAATCAAACAATTCCTTGCTTCGCCCAGTCTAAAAGATTATTAGATTGTCAATAGATTCAATATCCGACAATTATTACAAATATAATATAATATAAATAATTATACAAAATAATAATAAAAATTTTTTTCCAAAATATCAAGGGGGCATGCCCCTCCAAATTTTACCAGAAGGGGTAACCATCCCAATCACTCCTTTAGTTTATGTTTATGGGTAGTAATTAGTAGGTGATGTAAACAAAATTGTATAACAAAAATTATTACTTATAATAAAAATCAATTCAATTTTTAAGAGTCAAATATTTGAACAGCTATTAGTTAATATATTATTTATTGTTATGTTGAATTACTTTTAGACTATTATGAAAAGTTATTTTAATAAATTCATCAAATAAAATATTATTAACAATTAAAAATTACAGTATAAGTTTGAAATTATGCATTTTTTTTTATTTGTCCAAATATTTTTTAATATGTAAAAATATTTTCGTACAAATATAATGTATCATATTATTATTAAGTATACACCTTAGAATTTTTAACTATAATTCTACACATTTTAATATTCTACTTTAATTAAAAATTTTAAACTAACCATCACAATTAGTATATATTTGTAGAAACAAGTTTATAAATTACAAGTACATAAAAAAAAAATTACATATAACTTATAACAAATACAAGTACATCAAATTTAATACTTGAGAATGACGAACAAAATTTTTTTGCATGATTACCCCAAAAATAGTTGACACAAATTCAATTAATTTAAGAAATACAGAGTAGTCGATTTAAATTATAATTCATCATGTTCAGCTTCTGTTACAGGCGCTGAAGGCGTTCCACTATGCTGTACACAAACAGCTGGTACAACAAAGTCCATAGCATATTCACAACGATTAGGTTCTGTTGCTGATATCAGTGCTGGTTCTAAGCCACAATTCAAACGTACCTATTTAAAAAAAAAATTTATATAATTTTTAAATTTTAAATATAAGCCAAAAAGAAGTTCAATTAAATCATTTTTACATGAGTAGATCGTTGAGGACCATTCCAACAGTGTTGTCCTCTATCATATAGCATAGTACGGTATTTTGGTTCACCAATCCAACTATTCCAAGTTCCTAATCTTACTTCAGATCCACCATTTTTCGATCGTTGAGTTATCTATCAAAATTGAATAGAAAAACTTAAAATTATCATAATACAATTAAATTTTAATAAAAACCATACTTGATCAAAAAGACATAATTTATACACATATTCGCGGTCAGAAAGTTCATAACACTCGCCATCTAAAGCTGCAAATTCATCTTCTGGGCCAAAATCTTTATTTAGGGATTCTTGTAATTGGGTTACTTCTCGTTGTATGTCTCTAAATTTTCTATCAGCTTCTTCAAATACATCACGGGCTTTCTTGGCTTCTAAAAATTAATATATATATACTATATACAATGTATTAAGATTTAAGGTAAAACGTTCAATGCTGGTGATGACTATATTTCGTCATTGCATGTCGGGCGCGTCTAGCCAATGACAATGGGTTAAATGTTCTATATATTTATAAAGTGTTTATTAGAATACCGTTAGGCATTAAACGTGTTAAAACTTACAAAGTATAATGTATATAAAATTAAGTTTATATTGTTTTAATAAAATATTTTCATTTAGTGATGTAATTTAAATATTGTAATAAAAATAAGTAAAGAATAAAATCTTTAACTTTATATTTTTTGATTATATAGAGGGAACAATTTTAGATTATATTTAAACATTATTTTAACTTCCAAAAGGAATTATCAGTGGAGCACACCTGGTATAGTGTGACTCAACAGACTATATGTTTCAATTTGTTACAGGTTGTGTCAATATTATGTGTCGCGACAAAAAAGTAAGAAATTATTTTAGAGCAATTTAAATATTTAAAATAAATTTAGTTCTGTAATTAAATTCTAATTAATCTAGAATAATATTTTAAGTGTTATCACGTGGGTATTTTAAATTGCTTATATCTCATTGAATAATTAAAATTAAAACATAAAACCTATACCATTATTTAACGTAATACACATTTTTTTAAATATATATATAATATATAATATCTATTTTGGTATTGTGCGCTTCTTTAATTAATAGCCTATATACATTACCATCAGAAAGTTTCCAGGCAGGGATATACAGGATAAGTATAGTATGTTTTACTTCATTCAGGAAAAAGAACCACACATCCAAAATATCTCCCTATATAGGGCACAATCCTAACCTTATCTTGACCCTCCCGTCACATCTATCTAACTTAACGTAATTTAACATCCTCACTCCTCCCACATGTCTAATCTATTCTAATATCCTTGCCCGCTTCCCACCCACTCGTCTAACCAAACCTTATCTCCTTTTCCGCCTATCACTCTTCTGCATTCCCATCCACCCTAAAATAGACTAACTTCTCTACTCAAACATGACTTAACACTTCTCTGTCTTTTACTGTACGCCATGGACCCAGTCCATCCCAGATGGGGCGAGTCAGTAAATCTAAACCCTTTCCCTATGTTGTATCACCCTAATTGAATAAGTTTAGTTCTTTGTGTTTCACCCTCTATAGGGTGGTTGGAGGGTGGCATACAGTAGAAAACATAGAGGTGTTGGGCCATGTTAAGATAGAAATGTTAGTCTTATTAGAGTGGATGGGATTGGCTCTACGGGTCAATGATGGGCAGAATAGGAGATAGGTATGGTTAGATGAGCGGATAGAGGACGGACAAGGATGTTACGATAGATTAGAAAATTTTTGATTTTTAAAAAGAACTTGTCGGAACTTTCCTATTACTACTAATAACCTATTCAAAATATAGATCTTTCCCCATAAGATTAATTTCCAAAGTTAACTTAAATAGATTATAATAATAATAGTACATTTACCTAAACGTATTACAATTTTTAATAGTTAATAAAAAAAATATTATTAATAGAATAAACAATTTCAACTTGTAAAATATTTTATCATTTTTACCTTCTACTATTAATTTTGTTTCAGCATCATACTGTGATTCATCAAGTTCTTCAGTTTCTGTATACTTAACTTCATCATCTACAGTTTCCGTTTCATCTTCGTTTTCTTCTTGATCATCTATCTCTTCAACTTGTTTATCATGTTCTTCTTCAGTAAGATACTCAGTTTCTTTTACATTTACGGATTGAGCAAAAATTAATTGTTTTAAACGACTCCAGCTACTTGCCATAAAGTCTTCTAAACTAATTTCTTTCTTGTTTTCCATGAAATACTGAAAATATGCGTACATAATATATATATTTGTAGTTTCAACAAGATATTTTTACAAGTTTAATAGTGTTTTCCATCAACCTGCACTATTATACTGAGGTTGTACTTCAGCAGTTCACTGATAATTACCGATTACCGTGATCAGTGCATAAAAGTGCAAAAGCAGATGAAACACAATTTTTTTATTAAATCATAATTTTAATAAAATTTGAAATTTTCGGTGAAGGATTTATGGATATTTTGGATAAAATATATTTTTCGTTGTCATAATCATTTTCGTTATATGAAAGATAATTTTCAAGACATAATATTTGTTTATTATTTATATTGAATACGAAATGTAATAATCGTAATTTAAAGTATAACATATGTATGTAGCTATAATTATGTATCACAGTGTAAATGTTCACTTTTTCATAAACCATCAATGTTTGTTATCAATTATCATAATAATGATAAAGTCCACGGTTTCAGAGAGTTCGTGCTATTATCACTGCACCGAGTGCAAAAAAACTAGTACAGTGCAGTAATGTGAAACACAAAATGAGTAATTCAGTGTGCACCAGAATTGCAGGTGAAACATATAAATTTGCACTAGCACAGTTAGGTGGAAAATGCCATAAGAGTTAAATTATAATTAAAATAAGGTATTTGTGTGTTATCTACTTACTCGACATGGTGTTTCATAGAAAATCGAGGGATATTTTCAAATTAAATATTAAGTACTTATTTATGATATTTATTTATGGAGAGTTTAATTCTAAAATATTCCTCAATTTACTATAAAACACCATGTCGAATAAATAGTGGCAGGGTGATAACACACAAGTACCAAAATTGCAGTTTATAGATGTATTTAGGAATAAATGTTTTTTTTTTTTAAACTTTAATGATGTACTCATGCATTTATTTTATTTTAATTTTTAGGTTTTATACATTTGTATTAGAAATCTTTCGTGTATTATGTCCACCTTGATTGCTTTATGATTTATTTCAATAACTGTTTTGTAATTGTTTGACTTAAAAATAGATTTTTATATTGATTAATATTATGCATGTATTTCTAAATTTACAATACAGAAATGAAAGATTTTATTATAATATCATTAATATTGAGTAGATATAATAAGAATTATCTTGTATTAACGATTATGAAAAATATTTCGGAGTATTTACAAATACATGTCAAATAATAATTTAGTTCAACATTAAATAGTAAAACATGTAATATGTTTTGATTATATAATTATTATATTTTGATAAACGACAATGTAAGTAGTGAAATATTTTGAAATGAGTTGAAAATACCGAAAAAAAATAAGACCGGAAGAATAAATGGAGTATAGAAATCCTAGAGCACTCTACAAATGGGATTTTTTTTAACTTGTCTATTATTACTTACATCTTTTTCATCTTGTGAAACTATGCCATCTTTATTTTGATCAAAAGTATTATAAGCATCAACTTCTTCTTCTTCAATTCTAAATATAAAATGAAAAAATTCATTTTTTCCAATAATTTTTAGTTATAATTTAAAATCATACTTATTATTTTTATTTGTATCTATTTCATTAAATATTTCAAAAGCTTCATTCTGCTGTTCCAGTTTTTCTCGTTCATTTTCTTGTCTCTTTTTTTCTTCATTCATTATTTTATATTTTTCTAACACAGTCTTTTCAATTTCATTTGCTGTTTCTTTAGCAATTAATGTATCGTTTCTAGCAAGTTCAGCATCTTTTTGTTCTTCAAAAAGCTCAGTGATTCTATTCTATAAAGAAAAAAATATGGCTTTATTGTTTAATTTAAATATTTTATATGCTAAATAGTTTAATAACATGGAATTTTGATTTTAATTTAAATACACAATAAAAAATGAAATAGGTATTATAATAATTATAATATCTATTTCAATATAACAATAATTATTATTGTAAATATTCATAGTTTACTTGTTTTTCCAATCGAAGTTCTTTTCCTTTAGCAATCAATTGAGCACGTATTTCATATCCAGCCATATATATTTTTTGTACTCTTTCCGCTTCTTCCCTCGCTGCTCGACCAAGTTCTTCACATGTATTCTCACATGTACCTTTTTTAATATTATTTTTTGCCCATTCATCAGAACCATCACAGCAATCTATATTTAAAAAGTATTTATTTATAATAATATTTGTACATTTTTGCTGTATAAACATTAGACACTGTGTACATGGTCAATCTAAATGGAGTATACACAAGTACTGAAAAGGCAGAAAATTCACACGAGAAATTGGGATAAATAAAACTATATTATATTTGGTTATTTTTTTATTCTGATAACATCACCTAAAACTGATAAACAATATTTTGATTATATGCTAGGTACCTATAGACTAATGCTTTTTTTTAAAGAATACAATTTTCTCTATACAGTATGTCTCGTCTTGAATGTACCACTTAATATTTCGGTCGGACGACCTTGAATTTAAATGCCGTTTAATGGTATAGTTCAGGAAGTATCAAAATATCATTTTTGGAGAAGTTTTCAAATTTTAATTAAATATAGGTAGTCTATAAAATGGAATTTTGATGAAGAAGAAATGTTAAACATTTTAAATATTGGCATATGGTAAGAATGTAGAACTCCAAATATATTCACAAAATTAATTATTTTTATGTATCTAATTTATATACATATATATATATATTTAAATATTACCTAATTTTAGTATTTTTATACCTCAGAAATAATATATATTATACTACTTAGTAATTATAGTACTATTACTAATATAGTATATAGTCCGAAATTGTGTATTTTACAATTTAGTAGCATTCAAAATTATAACCAAACTTAAAAACAGTATGGGATAACTACATATTATAAGAAAGATACATCGGTGGGCGTAGACTCTAACCACAAATGCAGCATAGGAAAAATTAAGCAGTCCATTTTTTTATACAACCAGTTTTTTCAAAAGATTGTAAAATATAAATAGTATTATATATAGTATAAAGGTTTTAAATCCAAAATTGACTGAGTGTTAATAAATTTAAAATTGCTATAACTCAATCAACTTTAAGTTTAAAACAATGGTATAGATACCAAAATAACTAATTAATTAAATAATTAATTAAATACAATAACAAAAATGGGCGTTTCCATTGGAAAAAAAAAGTTGTACTGCATACGTGTAAAACAGGTTAAAATATACAAAATAATGTTTTACAATAATCTATTACATAAAATAAACATAATTTAAATTGGTTGAAAAACTGGTTAAACTTGAAGAGATATGGAGTATTTCCACTTTCCAATTAACCCAAACACACTATAATAGGCATATAAATGAATGTCTAATAAATAATGGAGAACAACACCCGAAATATAAATGTGTTATGACATTTTGTAATAATTTGTAAGTAGGCACCTATTTTTATTATTACTGCTGGTTTTAGCCAAAAATCATCAGGGATGAAGTATAAAATATATTATGTAATATGTGAAATATTATTACTACAACTATTTTATATAAAAAATTATTAATGAATGAAGTTTTTATTTTCCCTTTCAATAGATGAAATAACAAAGAACATACAGGGTAAGGTACCATGGTGTATGTATGCTGTTTGCAAATGATATAGTGTTGGTTAGAGTCTTGAGGAATTGAATGGTAGACTGGAAGAGTAGAGAGAAGCTCTCAAGTGGAAAGAATTAAGGATTAGTAGGGGTAAAATAAAATACATAGATTATGATTTTGGAGAAAGGAAACAGAGCGTATAGAGATATGAAAATTATGGAGTTATCCATACAACTTCATAATTTGTATATATATATATACCCATACATGTAGTGGGTGAGGTTAAGAGGTTCAAGTATTTAGAATCTGTTCTACAGAAGAATGGGGGTTTTGAGGATGATATGAAATATAGGATTAAGTGTGGATGAATGAATTTGATAGAATCATTTTGTGTACCTAACAGGATAATCCTAAGTAAGTTAAAAAGATAATTTTTTAAGACAGTAGTGAAGCCTGCAATGATATAAAATAGGAAGATAGAGCCTAGTATGAGTGTAGTAGAGATGAGAATATTAAGGTGGATGAGTGACTAAAGTGACTAGAGAGGACAAAATAAGCAATGGATATATAAATTATAAGGGGTAGCATAGGACATGTTCCAATAGTAGACAAAATGAGGGTATGTTTTAAGGAAGAAAGAGATAGAAATAGTAAAAGTAGTAATATGGGAATATATATTAAAGGAAAAAGGGAAGAAAACTAAAAAAGAAGTGAAAGGATGTAATAGACATAGAGGATGATATGAGTTGTAAGTGACGATGCGAGAGATCAAATTCTATGGAAGTTGAAGACTAAGGTAAGATTAATTAATAAAGTTCAGAAGATTGATAAATAGATTAGTTATTAAACATAATATATTATAAGTGATACCTACATCAAAACTAAAAGGAAATTCAAAAGATTAATAATAGAAACATGAATGGCTTCTCCTAATGACATCTTGAAACAATTTTTTAAGATCTTAAAAATTGTCAATAAAATATTTTATAATTTGAAAAGATGTAGAATTTCAGTATTAATAAGAAGCTTTAATTTAATTTTTCCGAAGGTGGGAAAAATTACATATTAGGTAATCGTGCTTTTGTACCACAGAAATAATATATTGGTTTAAAACGGCCTGCCAGCTAATAAATAATTTAATAATCTTGGTACTAAAGATCTGTACAGGTCAGGCCATTTATAATTAAAACCATATCGAGTCACACTTTTAAATTTTAAATCCATTACGGATAGGATTGGAAAGTGCCAGAATTCTTATGAAAAAATCCGATCCAGAACAAACGTTTATATTTAAAATACATTGCGAGTCAAATTTTTCATGAAAATATGTGATTTTTGTAGGTCTTACAATCTAATATAGGCCATGCCTGATTTCTAAATTTGAAATATATTACAGATTGACATTTGTAATATAGATAAAATATTGAGATGGGCCTAGTAGTAAAATAAAACTGATGGGTCAGAAAAATCAGACCACAGTAAACTCAACTTTGTACATTTACAAAGTATTGTTCTAAAAAAATTGCAGATACAGCATATGAACCTTCTACTGTACCCGTACAGTAAGTTTACCTTCAAAAAAATTTTAAATTATGAATATTATACAAAATAGTTTAATACAAATATATTTAATAGTAGATATACTATGGAATTTTAATATTTTTATGTTTGATAAAGCTAAAACAATATGTTTTATATCTACTTTATCAGAGATTACAATCAGATTTCACACTAATTACATTTTTTTTTTTTTTAAAGGCAATTTTCATAATTTATTCAGTACCTAGGTATATAGGTATGTTTATATATAGTTAAATATAATTATAGGTATTTAATATAGGTAATACAAATAATATACAAGTATAAGTATTATTTGTTAAAAGAAAATATTTATACCACAAATGCCATCATTTACTCGTGAAGATGGTATAACAAGAGCTGTGTGTCCAGCATTAGTACAGTGGAATGTGCCATTAGGGCAAGCCGAAGTGCCAGGCTCGTCACTAGCATCTGGGCAGTCACAGTAATCATCATTTACAAATGAAAAAGGAATTATAAAACTTCCATCAAAACATGAGAAATCCTTATCAGGTATGTAAAGTGATGACCCTAAACAAAATAAATAAGAAAAAAAATTAATCAAATTCAATGGTGCATCAGGTTAAATTTTTAAGTAGAATATCAAAAAATATAAATTTTGTCTTACTTTCGAAAGCAATACCCCTAGGTCTCACTATATTTGTACAATTTATTAGCGTGAAAAAATAAAATAAAAAGCTTATAAATAAGTAAAAATTTTCCATTTCAGTCAAATAAAATTAACAATAAAATTATCATTTATAGGTAATTTATAAATTATAAAATATTAATGAACAATTAAGGCTCAAGATCAGAAATTAGAAAAACAGAATAATAGACAGCGTGATGACTGATCAGTGACCACTGACCATTGATGTTGCGGCGTCGGGCGACGGGCGTAATGACAACTAGATATGATAACAATTGTGATAACAAATTTTTAATGCGGCCCACGATAATACGAATATACACGATAATAATATCAGCCTATGTCTGATAATACGAATGTCTCATCGCCGGAAAAATATTTTGTCCATTTTTGTGGACTAGTCTTATAGAAAAGAAATACGCAGTATTGACATATCAACTATAACAAAATATTATTTATTATAATTATTGACAAAATAGTTCATATCACGGCTATAGATACTATGGTTGCCCGACGAGAGATGATTCATGACCAGTCCATCATATACAGATATGTATAATAAACTAGATTGCTAACTGCTACATGTTTCCCGTGTAAATGATTGAAGTCACCATTGGACCGCCATCTTTGTGGGAATTAGAATCTTATCACATTTATATTATCAATATGTGT